>JAFEMH010000360.1:510000-817602 GCA_022495995.1 Adenophora triphylla var. japonica
AACAAAAACAAGATTAGTCCAAAACTAGGAACTAACCAACTATTAGACAACACTCTGGAGATTATTGTCTCATAAGTCATAACTAAGATATCACGAAAACCAAGACCCACATCATTACCGCCGAGCACCATAGCTGCTTCTGCGGCCCCCACCACCGTGCATGTCATCATCTTCATCGTAAGCTTCATGCGCCTTTGTTGTTTTCTCGCGCATCTCATCTTCAGATGTTGACATCGTGAAGGGTTGTCTCCTCATGAATCTGGGAAGTCGGCCAGAAGTGGATGTATAATTTGCCCCTGCATGAATGGTCTTTAGTATTGGTACATCCCTTCGTCATTTATTGCCTTGAATTGATCTGGCTTAACAACTTCTCGAGTTGGGATTTGATGAGGAGCCGCCTGTTATCTAGATGAGTCAAGATAAATTGGGAGCCACATAATGCCTCGGTAAGAATTGTCAACGTGTGCTCAATCAGCAAATATGTCATCACCCTTTCGCTTGAACTTTGGTGCTCTTTCATTTGTAGTAAAAAGACTATGTCTCCAGGTAAGAGTGTCGGGAGCTTAATCGGCTTCTCTGGGAATGTAATTTTTGTCCATTTTGCATACCCTTCTCCACAACCACTTCCAAGACCTTCTTCTCCAAGATCTGACCTTTTCGCCCCTTGCATTGTGGCGGCGGTCCTTGTCATTGATAGTTTCTCCAGTACCCTTACATTGCAGGGGTTAGGGTTTAGGATTCAGGGTTTAGGGTTTATGGTTTAGGGGTTAGGGGTTAGAGTTTAGGATTAATTAGTGTATAGTGTATAGGGTATAGGGTATAGGGTATAGGGTATAGGGTATAGGGTATAGGGTATAGTGTATAGGGTATAGGATATAGGGTATAGGGTATAGTGTATAGGGTATAGCGTATAGAGTATAGGGTATAGTGTATAGGGTATAGGGTATAGGGTATAGTGTATAGTGTATAGTGTATAGGGTATAGGGTATAGTGTATAGGGTATAGGGTATAGGGTATAGGGTATAATGTATAGTGTATAATGCATAGTGTATATCAGTGTTCTAAAAGACCCCGCCTAAGGGCGCCTAGGCCCCGCCTAGGCGTTAGACCCCTCTCCAATGCCTAGTTGTAAGCCCCGCCTAGCTCCCGACTAATCTCGACTAATCCCGATTAGTTCCCGCCTAGGCGCTAGGCCCGGCTCCGCCGCCTAGCGCTTTTTAGAACCTTGGTGTATATATAGGGTATTAGGTTTAGGGTTTAGAATTTATTTATTTTTTCAAAAATAATATTTATTGACTCATATTTATTTTTTTGAGAGTAATTTAATATAACTTTCATATTTTATATAAATAAAAATAATGATATTTATTAAATTAAAATTAATAAATATTTATGATTTATTTATTTTTTCAAAAATATCATAAATATTTATGATATTTTAATGTTTTTTAGTTTGTTATTTTGTTAACTAGTTCTAAAAATAAACAAAAATTACATTTTATTATCAGCAACGGAATATTTCCGTCGCTGATAAATAAAAAAATATTAAATTATCAGCGGCGGAAATATTCCGTCGGTGTAATATTTCAAAAAAAAATAAAAAATATTTTAATTTCACCGTCGGAATATTTCCGACGCTGATAAATAAAAAAATGATATATTTTCACCGGCGGAATAATTCCGTCGCTGATAAAGATTTAGCGGCGGAATATTCCGTCGGTAAATCGACCGCGAAAATAGTGGCGGTAATTAAACGGATATTCGAGGAATATTCGTTTTAGCGGCGAAATTTAGCGGCGGAATTAAATTCCGTCGCTAAATTTGACGCCAAAATAATTCTGACGCTAAAGTTTATATTCCGCCGCTATTTAGCGACGGAATGAATCCGTCGCTGATAATTCCGTCGCTAAAACACCTGTTTCTGGTAGTGTACTACCATCCATGCAATATTATATTCAGCTATACAATATTATACACTGTCATGTTATTCAGTATGTTACAGAATAATATAACATGGAAAAGAATTTATGAAACATTATGATATTTTTTCAGAATTTATGGGCATTCACCCTTTTAGGAAAGTGTTTTATTAGGTTTTACTTCGCTTGTACAAACAATAAAATTGCGCTCGCTCTTTTTCTTTATTAAAACACAAATTTATTTTGGACCGATAAAAAAGAAAAGTATAACATTTAAGTAGGGTCGACAATTGTGCGGGTTGGATTGGGTGGGGATCGATTGTAGCAGGTTAGCTGGTTGAAACTGATCGACCCACTACAACCCGTTTAAATTAACGGATCAAGTGTGTTGGGTTGAAACATGTCAGGTTATCGGGTTGAAACGGGTCAACCCGTTTATTTTTTCTAACTAGATGTCTTAGATTATATTCATTAATTTTGGTTATTTATGTTTGAGGGTTGAAACGGGTTGTGTCAATCCGTTAAAATTAGCGAATTGAGATGAGTGACCCATTTCAACCGGCTAACTTAAACAAATTGAGTAATTAGTGCACAAATTGAGTTAAATTGAGTAATTATTGCACAAAGCACAATATCCCACACTATAAGTAACAAACATATACTCTACCTTGTCCGAGAAAAAAAATTCAAACGCAAAACGCATCCCCATATAAATATAAACAAAACGAAAATGCACTCCCTATATAGTAAATCTCTACTGTAACAAAGTTCAATTGTCCTTAAAAAAATAAAAAAAAATTAAAGAGAAATTATATCAAAAATCTGAATTGATAAGAAATTCTTCGAATCTCACCACTCATCTAAGGTCATTATATGGAGTTTCTCTTTGACATCGATCAGCAATTTGAGTTCTTGCAATGAGTAATTGCAGCTTCAATTGCAGCTTGTACTTCCTCCATGGTACTATCACAATTAGATTTCGTAGGACTAACTGCACCTGACGTGGCACGAAGAATTCCACTATTGGTCGGAGAAGTCCTCATTGATGCCGGCGCAGAAAACTCCCCTCTTCTCCGACGAAACTCCGCCTTACCCCTTGAACTCAATATATGACCGGAATATGAATATGGTTGACGAGGAAATTCCATGCTTGACCTCTTTACTCCTCTGAATGACAATAATGGTTTCACCATTTTTGCGTACCTCTTTAACACGTGACTCAAGTCGAAGCTTAGCTTTTTCTTGTAAGGGTAATCACTCTCTTTTTCCCCTTCTTTTTCTTTATCATCGTACCCTTTTCGTCGTTTTGGTAATCCAAATATGGAGAATGACTTGGATTTGATTCTACCGCCCTTTTCCGAGTTTTCGGTTTGATGGATATAATCAGTGTTGTTTGTGCTTTGAGTAGGGTTATTTTGATCATCATGGCGAAGTAGTTCTTTTATGGGGAGTGTAAAACTGTCCAAAGAATTTATGGAGGATCTTGGGGAGATGGGGAGGTGGGAGAGGAGGTGGAGAGGGAGTAAGTGACCGTGAAAGAAGATGTCATCGGCCGGAGATAAGTCGATGGCAAAGGGTGGTGGCGGAGGAGCGGTGGGCTTATTGTTGGTTCTATCATGATTGGTTTTGGGTGGTTGTGGTTGTGGTTGGAGAGATATGGTGAAGGAGAATTCATGTGTAGGTGATGAAGAAGCCGATGGAGGTGAAGCGGTGGCCGGTGGTGGCGGCGAGAGAGATTGGTGTTGTGGGCTTTCTTGTAATTTGATAAACTTTGTTTCTTCATGATCATTTTGGTTCATATTTGGTTGGTGTAGGAAAATGGTGTCCATGCTTAATGTTGATAGAGTAGAGGAGAGGAGAGGAGAGGATAGAAGGGGATAAGAAAATTATGAGGCAAGTGTAGGGGAGAGAGAGAGAGAGAGAGAGAGAGAGAGAGAGAGGTGGGGGAGGGGGAGGGGTAGGGGGCTCTTGAGAATGTGTAGTTTTTGTAGCTCAAAGTGTCTTTTACACCCAATGCAAACAAAAATATGAATGGGGTACACAAGTGTTGTTTGTCCATATAAGAAAAATAAAGGGAGCGGTGGGTATGAGACCATAGATATGAGATCAAATTAATCAATGAATTGCAAATATGGGTCATCATCAACTAATCAATCAAGAAATAATAATTCAATTCACAAGTCTGGTCAACCTGATTGAAAATATATTATATACAATCATTTAATCCATTTCACAAGTAAGTTGTACTAATATAATCAAAGTGGTGGAAGAGAGATTTAATTTTGTCTTCGGTCAAAATTTGATCAAGTCTATTTTTAAAAAAAAAATGGATTAAAGATTATTGAGTTGAAGAAATCGGTCTCTCGATTATACATTAAAAAAATCTTTCAGTCTAATAACAGAATGGGTGAACTATATCAAATTTTAATCGATTGAATATGTCATTATTTATAGAGCAAACGATCGATATTAGAATATATAAGTACCAAAGGAAAATCTAAAGAAGAATCTTTTTCATAGTTCCTATGAAGACTTTATGCAGGAACACGGATTTTATTCATTAATTTGTAGACTAGGGTGCAACCTTTGAAACTAGAAGCATAAGGGAGAATTTAGGCTACAAATAGCATATCTTGAGGAATCATATCTAACTTTAATCATTAAACTTGCATGGAATTTGAGTAAATGTGTTTATTTTATTGATTTGCTAACTAATTTGACACTTTTCACAGTCCCGTGAGCTATAATTTTGATTATGTTATTCTCTACTTGAACAAGTCTAGTGATCATACCAAAATCCCAATTAACTTAAGGAGAGTAGATTGGTGAAATTGAGTATCATTTTCCTTTCAAAATAAATACTCCCTCTGTTACATGTTACATGTGAGTGTGAATTTTTGGTCAAATTGATATAATTTTGATCAATAATTTAAATAAAATATAATGATCATAAAAATATCTAAAAGTTATTATTGAAAATATCATTAATCGTAATATAATAACAAATTTTTATTACAATCATTATTTTTATTTAAGTTATTGGTTAAGGTTACATCAATTTGACTTCTAGTTCACACTCACGTGTGACAGAGGGAGTATACGTTTGTACTACCCCCTCTGTCCCAATTTAAGTTTCTTATTTTCCTTTTTAGTTTGCCCAAACGTAAGGTTTTTAGTTAGTTTATTCCTTAAATGATAAAGTATAAACAGTGTTTTGGACAATCTTGTCTCCATAAAATTCATATATTACAAATAAATCATTACTTAACTATTTATTTTTAACCCACTTGTTTTATTAATAGATAATTATATCATCCACTCACTAATATTTTTCACCTAATTTTGCATTGGTTCCTTAATAAGCGTTTTAAGTCAAACTAAAAACATTAAACCAGGACGAAGGGAGTACTATTATTACAGAAAAATTGTTATCGAAAATATTTCAAAACTTAGAAATAATTCAAAATAAATTATTTCATGAAAATGGAAAAATAGAAAATAGAAGAAGATGAAGAGACGGGAAATAAAGCAAAAATAAAACTTATTAATCGGGACGGAAGTCGAGTTTTGAGAAACACAATCTCCGTAAAAAGAATTGCCCCGCACTGGTGCTGACGGATTAGCGGCAATTCTCTCATAAAATAAAACAAATTTTTGACTCCTGATAAAAGCAGTTCAAATCAAGAGACATGCAAACTAACGGTGTTTGGAATTTCTGAATTTTGAAAGAGGAAAAATGCTTCAGTATGCTTTAAATAACAGATTTCTCTAATAATGCTTGGATGATGGAATTAATGAAATTGACATTTTGGGATACTATTTATAGTTTTCCAAAAGTTTTGATGCATTTTAGACGCAATTCAAATCGGATGGATCTGTACCGTCCGATCTGATCCTAATCAAGACACTAGATTGAGCGGAGCGACCCACGCCCATTACAGGAGACGCGGATCCTCCATCTGAACCGGCCCATGTCCATTCGAATAGACACATCCGCCCATTACACCTATTCAGCCCAATTCGCGACCCGCCCCACCTGGGCGTCCATGGACCGAACCGAACCGTCATTGGTTCGAACCACTGCATGCAACGAACCGCCGGATTCAACCCACGATCTGAACCATCTAACTGGGTGAGCTTGACAAAACTTTAATGCTACTTAGCTCCTAGAGACGATGCAGTCATGCGAAGTGCAAAGTGTGCCCTAAAGTACCCAATGTGCCCTTTGTGCACTCGGACTCGGATGGTGCTTCGCACCATCCTCGTGGTTCGAATTTGAGCTAGTCCAAAACTAGCACAATTGTTTCACTATATGCATAGCTAGCCCAATGGACCACTAGGTTGCATGGTAGGTGGATAACACTTGATTGTTACCTCCTTAAAGTGGATGAGTTTATAAACTCTCTTACCTTATGCTTTATATGCAACTAGTATACCACCCGTGCGTTAAAACGCACGACAAAACGCTTTTTTCATAAAGTAACCTACCCAAAAAAGTTCATATTTTAATGAACTTACATGTAATTTTGCTATGAATGAATATATAAGTAAACCACCATTGGTGAATCAATTTTCATAACCATTGATCCAAATTCACAAAAACGCAATAGGGCAAAAATACATTTTCATTCAAAGCTACCATTGGCTGAATAAATAAGGTCACTCACAATAGTAGAAGAGGTAAAACATACCTCACAGTTTTCCTAAATATTCATGCCACAAACGTACGGCTTAGGCAGTACGGCTTCCAAAACATAAATCGTAGGGTATGAAAATGCTCAAAACCTCGAGTATCCTCACCTTCTCTCGGCAAGAAGTCCAAGCACCTAGTAATCACATAATGATAATAGATACCATTTCTTAAACAAACCAAATGTGCATACAAATTTGTTTCAAGGTCTTCTTAAACATAATTTATCTTAGGAAAGTACACAATTTAATGCTATTAATCAAGCGGAAGGCGAAGCTCATAGACATCTTCCAAAGAATTGCTTCACCTTGGTGATATAATCATTCATAGCCTCCTCCGAGCTTTTGCCCGCCACATATGGGGTGAAATCAGTTCAAGCGACCCAAATAAATTGCACACTACACAATAATTCATCATATGTAATAAACGCTTAACATTTTGCCATACCTTTCGACGGCCTCCCGTGCATCCCACTTGGCCCTATCCTTTCTCCGGTAGAAGACACCAGGACGGCCTTAACATAAGGGAAAAATAGGTGACTGAGATATTACCTCCAGAGTACCATAACATAATAATAAGTTCATAAACACAATTTCCGCCTCGTCAAGTCCATTCTTTTATAATTCAAGAAAATGAAAACTAAAGAACATATAATTAGAGGAAGAAAAGAATATCTTGGGTTAGTACCTCCATCTTTATTAGTAGCTCTTTGGCGTTTGAGGCAGAAAGAACTATGCGGCGAGCACTTGGCTAGATGAAACCTTCCTCAACACCACTGTCGAATAATGCAAGCAAGTTGTTATAGTACCCATCAACATTAAGGAGACCAATCAGAAACAACATATAAGAGTTACGCCTTAAAAAATAAACTATTTATTCTACTCTGAATCTTGAGGATTTCAATGGGAACTTACAGGTTTCTTGTGAATTCCAAGTTGTGCCCATGTTATTACCAAAACTGTCAATAGTACGAGCATAATAAATTTTCTCATTAATTCTCTTTCCGAATAAGGACTGATTTATTTCCATGCGACAATTAGTAAGTAATGCAACTCAACTACACCCCATGGACCATAAAAGGTAACAACCATGTTTTGGTGTCCGAAAAAAAAAGGTGTATAGAGGAATGCAGGGTGATAGTTCTCCAGTTGTGTAGATTGTGTTCTCCAAACCCTTTCAAAGGCATTACAACTGTAACTCTTGGCAACTTGACCTGTTTAGAATGCTCAAGGTCTTGGATATTGCGAGAAGTAAGCATATTGCACAACCCTGCAGCATGGAAAAAGGACTCAAGATCATCCTAGGCCGCAACAAAACGTGGTCGAAAGGCAGAAAGGCGAGAGAGCCAAATGTATCACAGAGAAGGAAATAATCAAAATGACACTCATTAAAGAGTCTAAATATAATCACCGAAATATCGATAATACTGGTGTGGAAAGATAATGAGGAGCTCAAAGAATAAGGATCCTTATTGTTGAACTAAATAACTCGAGAACCATGTCTAGTTATTTCTTACGAGAATCCTAACAAACCAGATAAGAAGCCGCAGAAAGATTTGCAAATTAATGGCGCATTCATCGCTAGTCCGAAACTCAAAAGTCAAACCCCAACCTTAACTTTGTAGTTTATGATGGCTAATAATTCTCCAAAACATGTCTAATAATCCTCCACAATTACATAACAGTTGTTTAGCTACTTCATGAAACTCGACCTTATTGACCTACCAACAAGAACATTCATACTGTGGTAATCTAATTAAAAAAACAAATTGATAGCAACTTTTAGAATAACATACTGAAAGTAGAGCATCTCATTTCACTCCTTTAAAATTGATTATGAAAGCATTTCAAAATTACATTATCAAAGCATTAGATTCAATCAGGTTTTAGCAATTAAAAACAGGACGAATTCTTGGATTCACGAACCAAATAATCATAATTGCAAAAATATTTCTCAAGCATCTTAAACAAACAGAAAATTAAAATTCACATGGAAAAGGGAAAGGAAAAAGGACCTGGATCTGTACAAATAAACCAATTTTATCTTCTTGTTAACCTACAATCATCATCAAACAGAACACCCACAAAATAACATAAAAAAAAATAATTAAAATAACACATACCAAAACGAATAGAATTTAATCCAAGCTAATAATCCGACGGTATTCAAAGTTTCTCTAATTGCTAAAAACAAATAACACCCTTAAATTCAATCAAGAAACCAATTTAATGCAATCAAATACACATCTCACAAACCCCACACCAGTTTTCAATTGATAATACAAGAAGTCAAAGTTTAAAGAGTCGTATTATCAAACAGATGGAACCCAAATAATTGGAACAAACTATTATTATACTACCTCTGACAGATATCCTCTAACAGATATAACAGATATGAAGAGCAAATTTAAAATTTTTTTATCATTCATTTTGGGAAGAAGAGAGTAAGTTCAAAGCATCAAATCAAAACTGATAAATACACTTGATCTAACAAATTCAAGATTGAGATTTTCAAATGAAAATTCACAATGTGTAAGACAAGAGCTCTCGATGGGATGTACAATGGCAAGTGAATACTCAATGTGCTTTCAGTTACCTCATTCGCCTTCTTAACTGCAGTAAGATTCATCTTCTAAAATGAACAAAAAAAAAATAATCAGAAATTGAAGAAGATAAAAGGAAAATGAAAGATTTAAGAGAGGGAGAGAAAGAGAGGGAGACCTAAAACCTACATTCCAATCACTCAAAATCAAAATCTCAAACTAATTTTCAAGAAAAATAAAATGTAAACTATGCTATTGCGAGAAATCAATATTAATTTCGAATATAATGGCTAAAATAATCAATAAGAATTTCAAAAAGGGTTTACAATTTCAAAGCCCAAAATTATAGGGTTAGAAATTTAGGGATTTGAGATTAGGATAACAGGGAGAGATGATTAATGGAGAGAAATAAGTACCTAAACATGGTATACCTGCTCAAACGATGACATGAATCGGTGCCTTGGCTTGGTAAGGTCTTCAATTTCAGGATATTCAATCTGCAATTAAAGCCCATACCACTGATTAAATAAAGACTCAAATCAGATAAGTAATTGCAAGCCAAGCAGTGAATCAAGATAAGAGACAGATGCAAATCTAAGAATTTTAAGATCCTAACAAATCTCATCTAATCAAATCATAAACGGAGAAGAAAATTGAGATTGTAGCTGAAAGAAAACCCTAGAGGAAAAGCGATCGAAGGTTGAGAGTGTGTGTGTGTGTGAGAGAGAGAGAGAGAGAGAGAGAGAGGAGAGAGGGAGAGGGAGAGGGAGAGGGAGAGGGAGAGGGAGAGGGAGAGGAGGAGGCGTTGTGGAAGACGGAGCGACGCCAGGAGCCCCAGAGTGATCGAAAATACCGCTGTAAACTATTAAAGACAGTTTCTAAATAAAGATTTCAGTTTTTTGCGCCAAATTGCCTTATTTAGCAAAGTTTCTTATTCACTTGTGTTTTTATATATATATTGATGTGGGATATGACTTTTCATATTCAAAACTCTTTATAAACTCATTATAAATTGCATAGTTTGAGCATTGATTTTTTATTCACCACAATTTGGTTTTGAGAAAATAAATAAATCACATTAATCTACTCCAAATGTAGATTACAAATATGCAATCTATTTTCATTTACATAAAGTGAAATTACATTTTTTTTTGTCAAATATTGGTCAAACCCAATATTTGAAACCAAAATCCAATAATCCCCCCCACATAAATGACAATTAATGCGTGCATGTATGCAAAATTATTCAAAAATTTCGGTGAATTATTATTTCATAAGGATCGGTAGTTGTAGTGATGTGATTTTTAATGAATACATAGTCGCCACTTATCATTTATTTAGGAAAACAATAAGAAAAACCTTTTTGAAATATTTGGGTTCGGGGCTTAAGTGATGGATTTGGAAGGTTAAGGAGCACCGCATCCACCCAATCCGAAGATCGGTCTTGCTTAAGGGGGATTATCAATTTAAACATTATAATATTTAAATAAGAACAAGAAACCCCTAATTAATTTCTTAATTAGGAATGTCGAGTTGTATGCTTCGAGATCACCTCCATGGATTGAAGGGACTCTAGGCTAACCCTTTTGATGGGGTTACACTACTCTAAAATCAATTAGAAAGAGATTGAGAAAAAGAGAGTAAAAATATAGGAATTTACCTTGTGTTTAGGGAGAATTTGATTTAGAACGTGGTTCTAAGGTGTCTTCTCGATCGAGAAATGATTTGGACAGAGCTTCGCCTTGATTTTAGGCTTGAGCCTCGATGTTCGTCGATCAACAATATTGATGGATGAATTTGGGTGTTTGTTTATGAGTGACTTACAGGAATCTTTCAAGAAGAGAAACAAGTAAATTGTGTCCGTCGACCGTCTCCCGAAATACTGAAAGTCATCTAGTATTTATAGGGGGTTGATTTACTTGGTCACCAAGATAGGATTCCTCCCAAGGAAGGTTCCAGAACTCTCAAATCAGTAGAGACCCGAATTGGATAAGAGTTTATCAAGAAAAGAGGTTGAGACGGAGAAGGAAAGCGATTATGCATATCCTGCAGGGGGGTTGTCTCGCGTGAGACACGCATGTTCCGCGCGGGACAACTAGTCGATTGACTATTTTGTCCTCTTCAGTTATTCCTTTAGTCAGTTAGGTCCAAAACTAACGAGGTTAGTTAGAAACTTAACGAAACATGACGAAACTTATATACTTTCATCAAAATACAAAAGAGAGATGAAGAGTAGTGTAATCATGTAATTATTGGTTTAGAATGGGGTGTCTACAGTAGCTTGTAGCCTTGAAGCTTCATTAGGAAGATACTATCGGATGTACTAGCCAATTAGTAGCGTGATTATTTGAACCAACTGACTGTTTAGTGTATACTGAGACAATAGTATTTACACAATAATAATTCTAACACTTTTTTTTCTCATGTTTTTGTCCATTTCGCCCCTGGACCATATATCTCATTCATAAGTGTTCCATTTATAAGCGGCCCTTATTTCTTACCACTTATATAGGTGATCTCCTATAAAGAGTATCATGCTACTCCACCACGTATGTATAGGAATCATTAAAAGTTAAATAACTTACCCTCACCACTGTTGCAGGCACATACACTTGGATGTTATAGGAATGAGTATGAAACATGTTCCAAGTGTTTCTACTGAACTCTCAAAACTTAGTTGTCTCTTTGAACCAAGGTCTTGGGATCTCCAATTCTCAATTTTGAGTGTCCGCTAAGAAAGTTCTTTTGTTGTGGCATTTAAACCCATTCCTCCTAACAACTTAAACATTTGATCTCTTTTTATACCTTTTGTAAGTGGATTCGCTAGATTATCATTTGACTTCACATAGTCAACAGTGATAATTCCATTTGAGATCAATTGTCTGATGTCCTTATGTCAACGACGAATGTGTTTAGACTTACCATTATACATACAGCTATGTGCCCTTCCTATTGTTGACTGACTATCACAATGTACGTATAGGTACACATGCACAGGCTTATTCCAAAAAGGAATATCTTCCAAAAGATTCGTTAACCACTCAGCTTCTTCTCCAGCTTTGTCTAGGGCTATAAACTTAGATTTCATCGTAGATCGAGCTATACATGTTTGTTTGGAAGATTTTCATGACATTGTTCCTCCATCTATTGTGAAAACATATCCATTTGTGGATTTGGAGTCTTTTGTATCCGATGTCCAGTTAGTATCACAGTATCCTTCTAATACTGCCGGATATCTTCTATGAAGTATCCCATAATTCATTGTAAACTTTAGAAACCTTAATACTCTTGTTAAGGCTTTTCAATAATCATTACTAGGATTACTTGTGAACCTGCTTAGTTTGCTCACTGAATATGCGATGTCTGGACGTATACAATTTTTTAAGTACATTAGACTTCCAATTATCCTATCATATTCCATTTGAGAAACTGGTTCACCTAAATTTTTGACTAAGTGTAGATTCAAGTCTACTGGATTGTTAGCCGGAGGACTATCTATGGCATTGAATTTTCGAATAAGATTTTCAAGATAATGAGACTATGATAGGATTATCCCTTCTGATGTTCTAGAAATTTGTATTCCTAATATGACATCAACTAATCACATATCTTTCATGTCAAAATGTTTCTTTAGCATGGCTTTAGTATTCATGATCAATTTATGAGTACTTCCCATTATTAACATGTCGTCTACATAAAGACAAACAATTATAAATGATTCAGATATTCCTTTAATGTAGACACACTTGTCACATTCATTTATCTTGAATCCATTTGACAACATCGTTCAGTCAAACTTCTCATGCCATTGTTTAGGTGCTTGTATTAGTTCGTACAATGACTTTTCAAGTTTACACACCTTTTGCTCTTTTCCAGAAGCTACGAACCCTTCGGGTTGTTCCATGACTCTCCATTCAAGAAAGTTATCATTACATCCATTTGATGTATCTCAAGGTTATGCAATGCAGCAATAGAAATAAGAACACGAATGGACGTAATCCTTGTAACAGGAGAGTATGTATCAAAGAAATCATATCCTTTCCTTTTGTTACCCTTTGGCTACCTATCGGGATTTAAACTTATCGATAGATCCATCAGCCTTGTACTTCTTGTTAAGGATCTATTTTCAACACAATGGTTTGCATCCTCGAGTAAGATCAACTAGCTCACATGTATGATTATTTATAATGGACTATATCTCACTGTTAATAGCTTCTTTCCAGAACGGAGCATCCGGACTGTATAAAGCTTCTTTTAGATTTGCAGGTTCATTTTATAACATGAAAGAAAGAAAATCAGGACCAAAATTTTTTTCAACTCTTGACCTCTTACTGCGCCTGAGTCCTTCTTCTACTACTTCTTTATCTTAAGAATAACCATTTGCAGTTTCATATGTTCTCTTGTTAGAACTTTTTCCTTTTCGTTCATTAGAAGGAAAGATATTTTCAAATAATATAGCATTCTTTGATTCTATCGTCATTTCTTCATTTATATCAGCAATTTACGACTTGTGCACTATAAATCGATATGCACTACTATTGTTTGCATATCCTATGAAAATACAGTCAATCGTCTTAGGTCCGATCTTGACTTGCTTAGGCTTGGGTACTTCAACATTAGCCAAACACCCCCACACTTTGAGGTATTTATAAGAAGGCTTACGATTATGCCATAATTCGTAAAGAGCCTTATCAACTCCTTTCTTAGGTATCTTATTAAGAATATAGTTGGAAGAGAATATAGCTTCCCCCCCACAAGTTATCGGGTAAGTTAAAGCTTATCAACATTGCATTCATCATCTTTTTAAAAGTACGATTCTTGCGTTCAACTACTTCATTAGACTGAGGTGTATATGGTGTTGTCGTTTGATGAATTATGTCAGATTCCCAGCATTAGTCTTCAAACAGAGCAACGTATTTTCCTTCTCTATCACTTCGAATCTTCTTAATTTTTACATTAAGTTGATTTTCAACTTCATTCTTATAAGTCTAAAACGCCCCTAAGGCTACATCTTTACTTTTCAATAGATATACATAACAATATCTTGTTCAATCGTCTATAAATGTGATGAAATACTTTTTCCCACCTCGAGTTTTCACTAACTTTAGATCACAAATATCTATTTGAATCAATTCAATAGGTGTTGTATTTCTTAATACTGTATTAAATGGTGTCATAGTCATTTTTGCCTCAACGCAAATTTCACACTTATCAGTCGAATCGAATTTAGACATCTAAAATTTTTTTTAAAAAATTGTGGTGTCGGTAATATTGGTGGAAAATTAGAATCCAGATATACAAGAGAAAATGATTTTGGCATAATAAAAAGCTAATAATTGAGGTGGGGGCTGTAATATAATATAGGATTCCAATATCCCCATCATGATTTGATAGAGTTACCATATAAAATCAGGCAACAAAAATAGACCTCTTAATTTGTAACTTCTCAAGTCGACGTTTTGATTCATGTTACTAACAACATTTAAATTACTAACATGTTACTAACAACAATTAAATCAAAAATATTTCCTAATACGGCAACCACGTTCAAGTGTCAACATAGTACAGTAAATAATAAACAACGTATGTAGTTATGTATGTACGCCTGCATATATATATATATATATATATATATATATATATATATATATATATATATATATATAATACGCTCTTCTGAAATGTTTTAAGAAGCAACAAATATATCTAATGTTAGTATTACGCCCACACGCGTGCATACATATGAATTATGCTGCAAGAAAATGAAAATATTGTTACATTATAAGGGAGGTTTTGGTATACAACAATGTATTCTTGAGTTTGTTGTAAATTTTAGTGATTTATTGTTAAAAAGTTAATATCAACTTGTGTCAATTCTAAGGACCACCCAAAAGCTAGCTAGAGGTAAACTCTAGTTGTGTTATTATGTGCACACGTGCATATAATAATATTATCTATACATTTCCAAAAGGTGAAACCAACATTCTCTAAAATTTAATACAACTGTCTATTAATACACAGAGGGAGAGGGGACTTGTCTTATAATTTGCTCAAATATCTTCTTAAAGTTCGGGATTTTATTTTAAAGCCGTAGAGAGGTGAAAGAAACATTCAATTTTGACACAAATAAATACTTCCGTACCTAAAGTGACGCTCACAATTACTTTCGTTTGGTGTAAATTTACACCGACATATACCTAAAATTGGATCAAGAATTGCTGTGCAATCGCCGATCACTCCTAACAATTCAGATTTTTGACATATTTTTTATTTTCTTTATCAATGGTTAATAGTAATTTGATTTGCTGTAAATTTTACGAACAATTGTCACAATAGGTGCTAGAGTTTATCAACCCACTAGAGAAAATCCAATTCCCCTAAAAGCTCCCTAGTTGTACAACTTGTTTTTCGTTTGTACATAAAATTTAGATATGCAAAAGTAGCAATGAACAAAGAGATACGAATGGACATTGAATGAAAATACCTAGGTAAGAACAAAAGACATGAAACATGGCAGAGAGTACTCACACGTGTACAAAGTGGTCCCATGGATGAATTGGTGGGTCAAGGTTAACATCCACACCAATCATAGAAACATTATTTTGTGTTTGGGTGGACACACACATCCTCCCTCCACTTAAAATCACTCAAAATAAACATCTGCTCTCTCTCCGACCCAATAAAAGCTTCACTAATTACTCAAAAGGGCATCTCGTTAGAAGCTTCACCTTTTTTTTTTTGGCAAAAAATCTTTACTATTTCCTCCACTCATTTTATCTCCTACATTATTTTAATACTCACAACACCATTATCATTTACTATTCCCTCCACTAATTCTCTCTCCTATTTTCAAATTACACTCACAACATTTTTTTTCCCTCCCATTTCCATAATTTGCGTGCCCACCCAAAAGGGTGAAACACTTATTGGAACGGAGGGAGTATTAGAAATAATTATTATTAAACAGAGATAAAAGAGAAAAAGATGCATGGTCAAGTGTTTGTCTTACATCACGTTGCTTTGCTCTTTGCCTTCCCCCACTTTTTACCCAAACACCCTTTTTCTACTACTACTTTGAACACTACTAGCGCAGCGTCAGCAAATCTGTCGCTACAACTGTCCGGTGTTGACAAATATGAGGCCCATAAAGCATCGTATGGGTCCCACCACACGTCATGCCAAAATAGGTATGTGACAAAGGGTTTCAGATCTATAAATTTTCAATATGAATACAAGGATAGTTACAACTTACAATCACAAATCTTTTCCATAGCAAATATAGCCACAATAGTATGTAGTCAAATTTCCTAAGTAATGATATTACAACGAATACTGTGTTTCACGCACGGTTAGATCTACAGAACGAAAGGGTCAGTATACAAATGAATGACTTAAGGTAGTTGTCCTAATTATATCAACATGAGTTAGGAACAGATTTTGTTTTTCCTACTAGAATATGCATAGAGCTCTATTTTGATACATTCTGTGATTTGAAGCTAGGAGAGAAGATCTTCCCACAGGGCTAGCCAATTATGTCCAAAGAATATGGATTTAAATTTAAATTCTCAAAAGTCAAACCCCTAAAGGGAGACAGAAGGAACTTAACTTAACAGCAGCCTTTGTCTTCCCGTTTATATAAACAGCGCAGGAGTATGATCAACATGTGCTCAAAGGCTCGGCTATTCACTTCCACTGCTATATCTACTATCTGTAAACAGTACGGAGTATAACATTATATTGGTAATTTGTTTAAAAAGGAATACTAGCACCTGTTTTGAAACGGGTTAATTCCAATGCCCACCCCAAAGGTTTAGACAAGTTTCACTGCTCCCCACCCCCGGGTTTTGCCTCACTTTCCTCTTTTTGCCAATTTTATGTAGGCTAATGACAATTTTACCGCTTACTCTTTAATATATTTTGGACTTTGTATTGAGGAGTAACTAGTCATTTAGGATTAAATTTAAAATAGTCATTTAGCTTATATAAAATTGGCAATAGGGGGAAGTAAGCCAAAAACCAAACCACAGGGGGCAGTGATACTTCTCCAAACTTCAGGATGGGCAGTAAAATTAACTGGTTTTGAAACAGAGTAAGAATTTAAGAAGAAAGAAAAAAAATGGCATACCTCCAGACGGTCTTTTCCCTTCCATGGCCTCTTTCTTCTCTTGGCAGCTTGTGCAAAGAAAAGGACCATCCCAGGGACGTAATTTTCCTGAATTTGAAGAATCTGCATGTATAGAAACACCCTCTCCGGGTTTCATCTCTACTTGACAAACAGCACACATGAACAATTTGAACATGTTGCAAAGCGGGTATTTTGTATCCAACCTGCAACCCGACAAATAAAATGTCAGATGGCATACAGCTACGACCTGCCACACTCTGATTTTTGCACATTTCATGAATTTTGCAAGCATAGCAAATGACCTGGCTACTTTGTATTTAAAATAGAGTTTTCTTTCAAGTTCATGATAATTGATAAAGAATGCATGCCATTTATTTATTTTTGTTTGAATTAACGTTGAGCAATAATTATAGGTTAATTTAATAATTCTAAATAAAATCTAAAATTTGTTAATAATAGTATTCATAATGGTGTGTCAATAACTAAATTTAGATTTTCATTAGATAATTAAATAAACCTATAATTATTGCTCAAAAGTTCATACGACAAACAACGAAAAATGTGGGAACATCATTCCGGGACGAAAGGAGTATGAGCGAAATAACTAGAGTGAATGTTCTCAATTCTATTAAGTAACAAATGCGCTAAGCTAACGACTATGCAGATTGACAACAACCGTCCAAATCAACTGAGGTGGCTTCAGTTTAGCTAACACTCCCTCCGGCCCATATAGATAGTCCCACTCGTTTAGAAGTAATTTTGATTGAACTTTGACAAATAATTTATGTTAATATATTTATTCAAATGAAAATCTAAGAAAATATTATTGGTAGTATTTTTGATGGTGTATCAATAACAAGCTTTAGATTTTCATTTGGATATTATTTTTTCCTAAATCTTTTATCAAAGTTCACTCAAAATGATCACTAAAAATTTGGGACTATCTTTATCGGATGGAGGGAGTATAAAAACTTGGAACCATGCATACCTTTCTGAAAGCAAAGCTGATCCTTCTTCAACTAGTTCCTCTACCACATCTGGCTCAGTAAATTCTTGATAAACTTGTTCAGATGTCTCGGAACTCTTTTTACGAAACATAGCCTTGAAGACCCCTTTACCAGACTTCTTAGGTGGGGCCGCAGGAGGAAGTTTTTCCGGAGGTAGTATATCAACAACAATGCAGGTTGTATCATCCCTAAGTCCTTTCAACCCAACAGCCTCCTGCAAATGCAAGCAGGAAATGGTAAGAAAAACTGCCCTCACAAGGCCCAAAGCATTATTATTACTTCTTATATTTTTTTGTAAGACATGATTTTCTAAGTAGAATAAAAATATACTTTGACGATTTGTGAAGCTGCAGCATCAGGTGCCAAACCACGAGAACATTCTAGAGCTACTTCAGCACTTAATGCGTCCCAAACGCCGTCACTTGAGATAACAAGCCTACCGCCAGCTGACGACAGCTGCAAAAACATATCATTACAGTGTTCAGTATAGATAATTTAAAATGCATAACGCAATTTACCCATTATTTCCACAATAATAAAACAAAAAAGACTGACAAGAATAAGAGCAGATTTCATTTGTATGTACGGATAAGAGCCGAAACTAAAGGGTTTATCATAAAAAGCAAATCCTGAAATGAAAACATATTCCTTTTATAATGCCGACACTCTTCTTATTGAAAATTATGTAAACAAAAAAAAAAAAAGACCAGAGGAGCATCCTCATCGCTGTTATTTAAAGGTCAAACCGCCAGAAATCTTATTTACTTTGTTCACATCACTTGACATGGCATATCTTATGGTCGTTGACAACAGATCAAAAAAGGATCAGAAAAATCATTAATTAACCTATAGGTGCATGAATCATGATAACCTGCAAGAGAAGGAACAAATGAGTGCTAGCAAAGAATCAAGGAAGACATATGCCAACAGACTTGTTTATTCCAGGAAGTGAGTAAGCGCGATTGATATAAGTAACTAACCTTCACTTGCTTTACATAAGGAACAGGAACAATGTACTCGCCAACATCCAGGTCTCCGATAGATCTCGAAAGGCACAAGCCACCTGGCCAACATCTCAAAGGACCAATCTGTCATGAAAAGTACAGAGTAAATACCCAGTTTTATCCATATTAAATACCCCAAATTAGCCACCAAAAGCTAACAGCAATAATAGAAGAAAAAGAAAGTCAGCGCAAAAAAGATAATTGAATTCTATAATCTTTTTGTCCACCAAGGATAGGTCAGTCTATATCAAGATAGCATCATAAGCTTCAAGATTTGACTTGGTTCTTCTGTAAGGACGCTTAGTGTATAGTACCTGTGATCTGATTTAATTCTCTTTTTTATTCAAAATTATGTCTAAAATAACTGCCGCATTTTGACTAAACATTTGAATTTCAGCTTTACCCGGAATTCTTTGCATTCATTAATTGGTTCTATGAGGTGAAGTAATGCATGAGAGACAACGAAGAAAGGCAAAGTTGGTACTCCATTCTTTAAGTTACAATAATAATAGCAGTTCTGAAAAGTTGTGAAGAACTAAAAAGAGATCATTCTGACCAAATGGAGTATAAATCTTCCTTGTTTGTATGCTAGGTCATTAATAACTTTGCAAAATTATCCGTTTCTTGAAAATGCTAAATACCAATTTTAGCTGAGATCCGAAGAAAATGCTGTTTTACAATGATAACTTAGAATGCCCGAAAACACCTCAGTGGATACTGTATACCATTTTAATTGTTTCTGATTCTTGTTGTGCCACAGATGCAAGAGTTTCCTCAATTCAACCTCATTCCTATGATTATTCCCAGGTTCAAAATCTCATTTGATACTTTGCTAGTCGAGTTAAATGTCATTATTGACTCAATGTTTCTCTCCAACCAAGAACAGGGAACAAATTGTTCTATGGCTAGCTGCTAGCAACAGGTCACGGATTCAGTAAGTAAACGAGGTCCAAAAAATCTGAGGTTCCCCAAAGTTTTCCAAGCGAGCCTTTCAGTCTCTAGTTCACATTACTGACTGGTCACTGACAGTGCAGTGACCAGTTCAGCACAAACCACACATATTCAGACTGCAGAGGTCAAATGGGGAAAGGCATTACAAGGGAGGACTCAAAAAGGCACATTCAGAGTACAGTGTGCCTTTACTGATGTTATTTTGTACATTAAAATGGCTGGGAAGATGTCTGAAAGCTTCAGACTTCAGTGTCCACCACTTAGCCTTTTTCTGTCCGTTCTTTGCACTATACCTATTGAGGAGGCATGGGTGTGTTTCTATTTCTAGTATAGCAATGAAAAGTAAAGCAAATCTGAAGACACATTTAACATCAGCAGTATATCTTCTTTCTCCAAGCAGCTAATATTAGTCGCTCAATGTAACAGCCCAGTTTATTCCAATTTGAGCACTTCCTTGGGGTTCTGATGCACCCAGTAATTTACTTGGACGGACAATGGTTCTTCCGGTTCATAAGCATCAATATCATTTTACCCCCTCTGTCCCTAAGTGAATGCCGTAAAGATACTGAGATAGCAATATGTTGAGCCCAAACAGAAAATAACGGGGATTTCCTTTAATTTGCTCAAGAAAACAGTAGGTGTATAAATTTATTATGAGAAAGAAAATAAGAAGATACCTGAGTACCACCACCAGTGTTAAGCCTACCAACCTCGCCTCCGCTTGAGGTGATGCGTTCTCTCCTGAGAAAGAAACGAAAGGTAATTAATCGAAGGAGGAAGAGATGGGTAGAGAGAAAGAAAGAGAGAGAGAGAGAGAGAGAAAGAGAGCATTTAAAAAGAAAATATTTAATGTCAAAAGCAACTCTAAGTTGAGAATATGCCAACTTACTCTTCTTCATTGCATTCAAGTCTATGATCAGCGGAGAGATAATAAATTTCCCCATCAGCAGATTCAAGTATGCAGCGGGAATCACCAACCGACGCAACAGTCACAATTAATCCTTCAATAATTACAAAGGTGACAGTTGTTCCTGAAGTTTGAGCTAATATATGATCACAAAAAATGTAAGTATCACATATGCATGTTTCACTCACACACACACACACACACACACACACACACACACACAGAGAGAGAGAGAGAGAGAGAGAGAGAGAGAGAGAGAGAGAGGGGGAGGGAGGGAGATCAATTGAAATGAAATGATAGTAGAGGAAAACAGCAGCAATCATCCACACATTCCAGTGTGATGCCATAACGCAGTTGAAAGGTGACCTCCTTTAGATAAACACCTATTGATCTATTGGGGAATTACTTCATAGTTATAGCAACTAGAGAATCCAAAAATCAACGGATATACTGATAAACTATTTCTTACCCTACAAAGCTTTCCGATCTTAATTACATAGATACATCTCTATATCATCAGGTAGGCATACGACATATGACAAGTTTGTAAGGAATTAAGAAATTAAGAACTTTCCATTACCTTTCTCGGTAAAATCTTTATCTGTTTTCACGAAACCTGCTACCAAAGCCCTTGGCAATGCTGCAACCCACTCATCTCTGTTAAGATCTGGTGGGATAGCAATCAAAACATTATTTAGGAGATTCTCCTTAGTGTATATAGCAGCAGCGGATCCATTATGTCCATCAAATAGCTGCAAACAAAGATTTTGAAAGCACATTACGAAAATGCATTACAAGATAGAATAATTAACGAGAAGTGACCACTGAGGATTATAAAATTGGGGACAAGTAATCAAATTCCAAGAAGAGCAACAGAGTTTGAGAGAGAAAGCTGGAGCAAAAATCAGATCAGAAAGGACCGAAATCCCGCAAAAAGAGAACAATTGACATGGATAACCATAGCTTGAATAGAGAAGTAAGATATAAAATATCATGCAGCCAATGGCCTGGAGAAATAAGGCATTAAGAACCAAGCAAGGAGAAGATACAGTCAAATAGGGGACCATATAAGGCTCATCCTTGCCTCTTCTTATGAATGAAAAGCAAGCCAAAGATATATGCAAGCAATGACGAAAGATAGCATTCCAAAAAGAAAAGAAAAAAACACACAATCAATTGTACCTAAATATAAGAAATTTGCGAAGAACGTCTTTGTATTGTCACAGACAACAAACACTAATAAATGAAAATATATGAAACCTATATTGCGATATGGAGACCCGCCACCACCACCACTTCCAATCGAGGAGTACTTCATTTTGGAACTCAGAAAACACCCAATGACGAAAGAAAACAAGCCATTTTACCGTATGAAATAAAAATCATCAATCCAATGCTATAAGTTGACACGCCAGACAAAAGCTTCATCAGTGTTTACTTTTTTCCACCCTCTTATGAGATGTCATTCTGGAAGGTAAATAACGCTGTCCATTTTGCAAATAAGCATTAATAACATATCATCCGTCCTATTAATGAATCTCTTGCATTCATTTACATCTATTTCCTGACTTCATGTAGCAAGCAGGCATTGCTAGCACATCAATCATCCCATAAACTAACAACTTGCACCCGTCTCCGTCTAGATTACGTCCTTATATTAGGGGTGAACAAAAAAACCGACGGACCGGATCGGCCCGATTGAACTGGACCGAGACCAATGAAAATCGGACCAATTCAATAGAATTGGTTTGTTTCTGGTCTCAAATTTATATGGAACCGATTATTTGGGTTGGTCCTGATTTTTAAAAAAATATATATGGTCCTGGATCGAACCCGGACCGAACCGATTATGTATATATTATGTATAATATATACTCCCTCCGCCCCGCCCGAAAAGCCACAAATTTTCATTTTGGGCGTCCCATTTAAAAAGGCACTTTCCCAAAAAGGAAAGTTTTTATTACTATTCCACCCACTCATTCTTTCTCCTACTTTACTTTTACACTCACAACATTTTCTCTCCTAACTATTCCTCCCACTCATTCTCTCTCCTATTTAATTTTTCATACTCACAACATTTAAACTTTTTCTCTTTCCTACATCATTTTCCTTAATTTGCGTGCGAGGTTTGGTTTGGGCATTTTCGGGCGGGACAGAGGGAGTATATATATATATATATATATATAAATTCATAATTTCAAATTCCTAATTTCCAATAAAATATAAAATAATTTTACTGTGACCTTATCCATCCAGCGACATTACAAGTTTACAAAAACCCTAACCCTATCATATCTCTTTCATTTCTGCCGTTTGGTTTTCTATCCCTCTCTCTCTCTCTACGCTTTTCCCCTCTCTCTCTCTCTCCTCTTTCTCTCATCTCAATTCTCAACACTAGAAATCAAATTAATTTTCCATGGCGGTGCCCTGATTTTGATTCAGCTGTCCAACCACGGCACCACCATCGATCTCTACCGACGGCACAGCTGTAACGGAAGTAATTAATCTACGACACATATCTGTTTTTTCGTGCGAGATTGCAGAATATCATTACTCTGTTATTTTACCTCTCAAATCTCCAATAAAAGGTAACGATTTAATGAGATTTTGATGTTATTTTCTCAGTCCTATATTTTGATTTCATGAAAAAAATAGTTGTTGCATGTTTTATCTTTAGAAAAAATATATAGTACTGTAACTTGTGGAACCGATGGAACCGGACATGGACCGAACCATTGAAACCGGACCAATGTGACCGGTCCTGTAATGTAATGGTCTGGTCCTGGTCCTGAATTTAGGCAGAATCGAACAATTGGTCCGGTCCTATTTTTTTGAAATTTTGATAAAATCCGGACCATGAACACCCCTACCTTATATCACCTTCAACATCATTAAAAAAATCCTAGTATATGTCAATCTCTATACACCCCCCCCCATCAGTCTCATCGCACCAGCACAATTGTTTGACCTAGATATCAAACACCATTGTATCCTCAAAAATTCATCAAAGTCAACATTTTTCTTCAAACATAAAATATTAAAAAAAAAAAAAAAAAACAGGCCTGCAACATGAATACAATGTGAAAAACAATAAAAAGAGAAGTAAAAAATAGAAAATAATAGCGAAGGGAAAAGGTACCCCGAAAACGGAATATGTGGTAACGCCGTCGCCGAGGACGCGTTGGCATTCGGTCTTGACGAAGGTAAAGTCCTCGCCTTTCTTGCTCTGGTTAGCCTGACCATGGTTAATGTCAGGCCTCTCATTGGTGGTCTTCTCATTGGCCAATTCACGCTTCAGCAACACCGACAGAGGGACCGTCTGATGCTCACCCTTGTTGTTGTTGTTGTTGTTCATCGTCGGCCCCCTTCCGATTCCCCCCAAATCAAAAATCAAATGCCAAATTAAGAACACCCCACCGCCACGTTATTCCTCCATTGAAATCGGAAAATCAACAATCACCAAATCATTGTGTAAAAATCAGAAAAATGGGTTTGAAATCCATGATGAGGGGATCTTTTCCAGAAGATGAAAAAGAACAAGGGAATGAGGAAGCGCGTGGTTTGTGAACAATGTATATAGCGAAAATGATGGAAAGAAAGAAAATCTTTTGAGAACAAAAAAAATAAAAAGAGAGGGGAAATGAAAAGGAGAGAGAGAGAGAGAGAGAGAGAGAGAGAGAGAGAGAGAGAATAAAAACAAACGGGCAATGGATAGTCGGATTGATTTAGTTGCAGAGATATTGCAAATGGAAATGGGTGGGGTTGGTTGCTCCTTTCCATTTATAATTTTTTATTTTTGTTATGAATTTTGAATTTATTATTAAAAATAAAATAATATTAATAATGACATACCAATAACATTTAAAACACTTTAAAATATTGTTCAATTTTTTTCAGAATAACACTAACACAAAGCATAAGCATGAATATGATGTTCCCCTCGAGGGGAATCCTTGTGGTTTATGTTTCTATCTTGGGTTTGGTCGCAGGAGTTTACCGGCGCGTTCGTTCGGTTAAGGAAGCGGCGTTCTTTGAGGCTTGCAACCTCAGTGTGGGGAGTTCAACTACCGCGTTGTAGGAGGGCTCCCTTGGGGCCAGGAGTATAAGGGGTGCTGCCACTCTGGCTACTTTGGACATATCCGCGATTTACCTCCACTAGGACACTGTGGGGCCGGTAGCTAGTGGTCCAGGAATAATCCGGCGAAGCTGGGGAACCCGGGTAATCAAAAAAAAAAAAGAAAAAAGAATATGATGTTGCCATGCCAAAATGATTGTACATGACTGATTGAGGGTGGCAATGATGTCCGATTCGGATGAACGTTCTTCGGATTCAATATAATGTGGAATCTACAAGATAAAACACCGCTAGGGGTGGAGGGCTTTTTCCTCCAAAACCCTCCGGCGTGAGAATCATTAACCCAGTATATAACATTTTATATATATCGTAATACATTTCTAGAGAGAGAGAGAGGAGAGAGAGAGCTTATCTTGAGAACATATCTTTGTAAATGGAGGGAGGGAGCATATATATCCAAGATAAATGGGGAACATTATTCTCTTTACTTGACATGTGTCACACCATCATCATTGGAGGGATATCTCTCAAGATATTTCATTTGAATAAGATCGAGGCCACTAAACTTGACAAGTGGCATGGAACTCTCCTGGAGACATCAGCATGTTGAGAGAACCAATATGCAACATGCGAGAACCAACATTCGACATGCGGGAACCAATATCCAACATGCGGGAATCAACATCTCGACATGCGAGAACCAACATACGACATGCGACAACCAACATGCAACATGCGAGAACCATATCATTGGCGAGAATCAGGACCAGAACCATAACTATAAACATAATTGTGGCTAGAACCATAACCAAATTCGGGCTAGAACAATCATACGAGAACTAAGCTTTGACGAGATCCTTGTGACATAGGGGCCCATATAGACCATATTGAACTTGGGCCGGGTAAACACTTGTGGGGCATAATATTTTGTTATGGGCACATCGAAGCCCCGACTCCTTAGCTCGATTATTCATGATCGAGTTGAGGAGTAAAATAATATACATAACAAAATAGAAATTATCATATCGAGTCGACTTCCTGGTATAAAACATAGGTCCGTTTCCTTGATCTTTTCAATACTTTCATTCTTGACTTCTCATTTTATTTCAACTTTTTGCATTTCTCTTTCTCATTTCATTTCAAGACTATCTGGTTCCAATCATTTCTGGTTTCGGCGGGTAAATATAACATTCTGCGACTTCCCATCTTGCTTGCATCCTTGCGACATTAACATTCTTAGATTTACCGATTTTCTTGCTCTCGATATTTTGGCGATTTTATGATTGATTTCAAAGTTTATCTATGCGTTTTCTCTTTATTGATGCAAATTTTCCTTTAACAATCTAGCTCATCACTACTAATGCCGGCGACATTCTCTGCCAGGACTTTTGTGTGCCTGGCCTCTGCCAGGAATTTCTGTGCCTGGCCTCTGCTAGGAGTTTCTGTGCCTGGCCTCTACCAGGACTTTTCTGTGCCCGTTAAAAAGCCGGGACTTTCTGTGCCTGGCCTCTGCCAGGATTTTTCAGTGCCTCGCCTCTGCCAGGACTTTTCTGTGTCCGTTAAAAAAATGGGACTTTCTGTGCCTGGCCTCTGCCAGGACTTTTCTTTGCCCGTCAAAAAGCTGGGACTTTCTGTGCCTGGCCTCTGCCATGACTTTCTTTGCCTGGCCTTTGCCAGGACTTTCTTTGATCCATCTTTCTTGGCGGCAACCTTCACTTTATCAACTTTGGTGCGGCTTTATCAGCGGCAACCTTCACTTTATTAACTTTGGTGCGGCTTTATCAGTTGCAACCTTCACTTTATCAACTTTGGTGCGGCTTTATCAGCGGCAACCTTCACTTTATCAACTTTGGTGCAGCTTTATCAACTTTATCAACTTTGGGACGGCTTTATCAACTTTCTCTTCATCACATGCGATTCGGGATGCGAGCCCCCCTTTCGGAAGTAGTTCGGTATGCGAGCCCATCAAGATGGAGAGAGCACGCTCGAGCTTTATCTTTCGGCAAAATAACTTGGCCAGAGCTTTATTACGCTTTGTGATTTCCTACAAAGACATGCGATAGTCATTTGCAAATAAAGTAAACACTTTCTTTATATTTGACACAACGAGCATATATTACGCGACTATTATATAAATGAGAGAAATAATGAACCACTTGAAATATCTTTCACGTTTCTTGATTTTATTTCAAGCATATTATCATTTGTTATTTTTCAATATTCATTATTTCAAAATCTCAAATATGTAGCGGGTCAACGTACCCTATGCCATGATACTTTCATTTTCACTTGCGATATTAGCACAACTTTTCATAATCTGACATAATTTTGCACATAAACACAAAGCATAAAACTCGCATATTTTACTTTATGAAATATTATTTTCCCTGTGTTATAATTCTTTTATACCTATTTCGATCGAAATGTACTATTTATTAATTTGACAATTTCACAAAATTGAGCAATTACGTAAAGGCACAATTTAAAAATTGGCACGGAGCATCTTTGCACGTAAAGGCACAATTTAAAAATTGGCACGGAGCATCTTTCGAGATAATACTAATCCACATTCATTCATACTTAGCCACTTTATATATCATGTTTCATGATCGAAAAGAACATATTGGTGTATCATATACATCTTGCGGGTAATCACGAACTTTCTTTTGTTGTAATCTTTGTTATTATTATTTTCTTTCTCTTAGCATACAATCTTGTAAAATTGCATTTATACTATAATCATTTTGACAAAACATATTTTTCAAGCAATGTCGAGGAAGGCATAACTATTCCCATTTAGATTTCATCCACCCCTTTTAAAAGACACGGATAAGCAAGTTGTAAGCTTTCTAGTTAAGTCAATTAATTTCACAATTCTTCCTTCTAAGCATTTAAACCAAAGCACACTTACAAAACATACTCCCGAGAAGGCATCAGTCGCTATTTCTTAACCGAGAATACATCATGTTATATCATTAAAAAACATAAGGGTGATATTGGCAAACTATCTTGAACATATAACTACACATATATTTTCATATGTTGCCCTATATTTCTTTCTATTCATTTTATATGAAACATTTAATTACCAAAATATCATTTCAACACACTTTAATCATTTCATGGAGCTTGTTCCCGTTAGATTGTAATCATTCATGTTCGAGTTTCCGTACCTCATTATCTCTTATTAGTGACACCCAATAGGCGGAGTAACAAGCTAGTCGATTCGTTCTATCAAGTTAACATAGTAAATAGGGAGCATACTTAACTTTGCCATGTAACGGGTTTAAGCATACATTCGTATTGTCACATAGCGGGTTCGTATGAAAATAATCTCATTATGAATAGAAAAGATGGGAAGAGACGACGATGGAGGTTAACGATACTTTTGGCAATTCCGTTGAAAACTTAACGGAAGCTTTAACGATCGTCCGTGATATAGTCTCCCAAACTAACGAATCTCTTGCGCAACAAATGACCCGCGCGTGTCTAGTTGTCCTTTCCATCCATTACGTGGTTGAGAATCGGCATTGACTTTCTCGACCCGTCTTCCCACTCCACGATCTCGAACCAAGAAAACAATTCCACTTTCATTTCCTTTTCTTTTCCGCTTCATTTTCCTTTCGGTTCCTATTTGACGGGGCGACATTCTCTGGTGACTTCAAGATACATTGATTTTCGAGCGAGATCAGACTAGCCGCGCGCCTTTCATCTTTCCCGCTTCTCGGCGATCCTTGATGGATCCAAACCTTGTTTACATTCTAACTCCTCTTCTTTCGACTTCCATTATTCCCGGCGACTTCAACTTATCCGTCGATATCCACCTTGGGTGACAGCGACCTCTGCAAATGGCGACATCCCAAACGGCGGCCTCTTCCAAACGACGACATCCCAAACGGCGGCCTCAAGGTATGTCGTCGATTTATTGCGATTTTTATTATCCAGTGACACTTGACTCTTAGGCGACATAAACTCCTCGATTCCCTCTTTCTCGCCCCATCAATTTCACCATTTCAACAGTTCCGATTTCAATTTCTGCTTCTGCTCAGTTGATCTCGCTCTCTGCCCGGCGACATCCTCTGATGCTATGAATTTCAGCCAACGAGCTGACTGGTAAGTCGCTCTTCGATTCCTGCTGCTTCCCTTTTCTATGATTTGGCTTTTGGCGATAATATTTTGGCGGCCTCCCATATTTGCGATCATCCGTTGATATCTACTGCTGCTATCTTTGCTTTTTGCTTTCTCACTACCTTTCGCTTTAATTTTTCGGCGAACGGCTCTTCTTTTCCGGTGAATAACACATCCCAGATCTGTCCTTCCTCCTCTTTTTCTCTATATATTTTCTTCCGATGAAACTACCAGGTCCAGATATCCAGATTATCTATCTTTACTTTGCCCAGAAAAAGGAGAAATGTAGACTTTCCAATTTCGGCTAACTCCGGCTAACTCCGATCTGATGCTACCCCCACTGTAGTCTAGCTTGATACCTTCGGCTCCTCTAATCGGGCCTAAATGTGCCGAAAAATGTATGGTCCCGACAACGGAACCAAGCGATCTTTGCCGTATGCCAAAATGGTTGCCTGAGACTGATTGGGGGGTGGCAACGGTGTCCGATCCGGATGAACAAACCTCAGGTCCGATATAATGTGGGAACTACAAGATAAAAAACCATTAGGGGTGGGGGGCCTTTCCCCCCAAAATCCTCCGACGTGAGAATCATTAATCCGGTACATAATATTTCATATATATCATAATACATTTCTAGAGAGAGAGAGGAGAGAGAGAGCTTATCTTGAGCACATACCTTTGTAAATTAAGGGAGGGAGCATATATATCCAAGACAAGTGGGGAACATTATCCTCTTTATTTGACACGTGTCACTCCATAATTGGAGGGATATCTCTCAAGAGATTTCATTTGGATAAGATCAAGACCCTAAACTTAACAAGTGGCGTGGATCTCTCCTGGAGACATCGGCATCTTTGAGAGAACCAAGATGCGATATGCGACATGCGACAACCGACATCAGACATGCGGAAACCGACATCGACATACGGAAACCAACATGCGGCATGCGATAACCAACATGCGACAACCAACATGCAACATGCGAGAATCATATCATTGGCAAGAATCAGAACCAGAACCATAACTATAAACATAACTGTGGCTAGAATCATAATCAAATTCGGGTTAGAATAATTATATGAGAACTAAGCTTTAACGAGATCCTTGTGATATAGGGGTCCATATAAATCATATTTAAACTTGGGTGACGTAAACACTTGTGGGACATACAGAGATCACTTTTTATAATCTATTTCAAAATAAATACTCCTTCTGTCCTACTTTAAAATTCTTATTTTGATTTGCAATGATAATTAAGAAAAAATAAATGTTATAAATATAAAACGTAAAATAGAAAAGAGAAAGTGGGCAGAGAGTTTTTGTTTTAAAAATGATAAGTGGATCTCATTGTCCATTTTAATTAATAAAGCAACTAAGAATCTTAAACTGTGACAGACTAAAAACAAAAATAAAAATCTTGAATCAGAACGGAGGAAGTGTGCATTAAATTTTTAAATAAAAAGTATTTTGTTACTCCCTCCGTCTCACCTCAAGGTTCCACCTTGAGGTTTACACACTTTTTAAGAATTTTTTTTAAAATTGGTAGAAAATTTGAGGAGAGAGAATGTAAAAGTTAAATATGTGATAGGTAATAGGAGAGAGAATGAAAAAGTTAAAAATATTTAATAGGAGAGAGAATGAGTGAAAGGAATAGTAAGTTAATGATTGATTTTTTTGTAAATATGTTCACTTTATAAGGTTATAATGAATGATTTTTTGTAAATATATGGAGATGATAAGAATATAAATATATGAAAAACTTTTCATTTAAGAAAGTGAATCTTGAAGTGAAACGACCCAAAAGGAAAAGATGAACCTTGAGGTGAGGCAGGCGGGAATCTATATTATAAATGGCACTGCCTTTTGAAGCGATCTCTCTACGGTTCCAAGTAGGTGTTTTACCATTTGCCCTCATTATTTTGTCGCTTTCCCATTTTGCCCTTTCCCATTTCGCCCTTAAAAAAAAAAAAAAAAAACATTTAAATTAAAAAAATCTAAAAAAAAAAAAATTAAAAAAATGTGGCCTTGGACATGGGCATGAAAAAAAATTTAAAAAAAAAATTTTAAAAAAAGAAAAATTTTAAAAAAACGTGGCCTTGGACACGGGCATGAAAAAAAATTTAAATTTTTTTTTTTAAAAAAAAAAACGTGACCTTGGACACGGACATGTACTAGTATTAGATATAAATAAGATACAAATGAATGATGTACTTTTATGATGTAATAAATACTTTAAAAGGAAAAAAATATGTCAAATGTGATAATAAAGACGGAAAGTATTTCTGTTTTGTTTAGTGTCGTGTGCGGACATCATGGCTAAAGACCGCACCGTTTCCCTTATTTCGGCGTCAAACATCACTTGACAACACACACACAAACCCCCCCCCCCTTCCCCTATGAGCTGTAATATTAATGCATCACCTTTTCTTTCTAATGATTACTCCCTCCCTTTTTTCAGTGGTAAATACTAAATAAAGGAAACGAAAAATACAGGAAATGAAAAATTTCAATCATGTTCTTGTCCGTCTCGTGTGTGTATACATGAGATGTTCTCTCATATCTCGTGTAAATATATACGAGATGTCAGCCCGTCATGAAAACAGCTGCGAACGAGATACGAATTCTTCATAAAAAACTAGTCGTCATCAGCAATGACGGAGTCTCCAATGGTTGATCGGTTCTCCCTTCGTCTCTCCCCTCACAGTAATATCCACCTTCAGGTGCATTCACCCCTCCGACCCCTTTTCACCCGATTTCGTGGAGAATCAAGTAACCCTAACTCCCAATCATCTGTTTCTTTGTTTGCCTGTGCGTTTGTGATTGATTTAGTTGAATTTTTTACGTGCAGATGATTTGAGGACACTTTTGTTGAAAGGGTTTGAAGTAATTGAAGCATTGATTGTTGGAAAAGGAGGTTCTGATTTCAAAGGGATTGCTAGTGACGCCATTGATGCCTCCCGTAGGTTGTGTCTCGTGCGGATCTACACGAGATGTGTCTCGTGTGGATCCATACGAGACACATAACTTAAAACCTTAAATAATGACACATATTTGTAACTCAATTTTCATTTGGATTTTGAGGAAAGTCATACTAATGAAAAACACTTTAAATGTCATTTAGAATGTAGAAAAAAATTAAAAAAAAAATAAACGAGCTAGCCGTATACCATTTTCACAAGATCGGGACACATTCCTTAAAATCCTAAATAATGGCACATATTTGTAACTCAATTTCCATTTGGATTTTGAAGAAAGTCATAGAGATGAAAAACACTTTAAATGTCATTTATAATGTAGAAAAAAATTTAAAAAAAAATAAACGAGGTAGACGTATACCATTTTCACAAGATCGGGACACATAAAACCCTAAAAACCCTAAATAATGGCACATATTTGTAACTCAGTTTCCATTTGAATTTTGAGGAAAGTCATAGAGATGAAAAACACTTTAAATGTCATTTAGAATGTAGAAAAAAATTAAAAAAAAATAAACGAGTTAGCTGTATACCATTTTCACAAGATCGGGACACATTTCATAAAACCCTAAATAAGGGCACATATTTGTAACTCAATTTCCATTTGGATTTTGAAGAAAGTCATAGAGATGAAAAACACTTTAAATGTCATTTATAATGTAGAAAAAAATTTTAAAAAAATAAACGAGGTGGCCAAAGTATACCATTTTCACAAGATCGGGACCACATAAACCACTAAAAATTCTAAATAATGACACATATTTGTAACTCAGTTTCCATTTGGATTTTGAGGAAAGTCATAGAGATGAAAAACACTTTAAATGTCATTTAGAATGTAGAAAAAAATTAAAAAAAAATAAACGATGTAGCCGTATACCATTTTCACAAGATCAGATCACATTCCTTAAAACCCTAAATAATGGCACATATTTGTAACTTAATTTCCATTTGGATTTTGAGGAAAGTCATACTGATGAAAAACATTTTAAATGTCATTTAGAATGTAGAAAAAAATTAAAAAAAATAAACGAGGTAGCCGTATACCATTTTCACAAGATCGGGACACGTAAAAACCTAAAAATCCTAAATAAAGGCACATATTTGTAACTGGATTTCCATTTGGATTTTGAGGAAAGTCATATAGATGAAAAACACTTTAAATGTCATTTAGAATGTAGAAAAAAATTATAAAAAAATAAACGAGGTAGCCGTATACCATTTTCACAAGATTGGGACACGTAAAACCATAAAAACCACTAAATAATGGCACATATTTGTAACTCAATTTCCATTTGAATTTTTAGGAAAGTCATATAGATGAAAAACACTTTAAATGTCATTTAGAATGTAGAAAAAAATTAAAAAAAAATAAACGAGGTAGTCGTATACCATTTTCACAAGATCGGGACACATTCCTTAAAACCCTAAATAATGGCACATATTTGTAACTCAATTTCCATTTGGATTTTGAGGAAAGTCATAGAGATGAAAAACACTTTAAATGTCATTTATAATGTAGAAAAAATAAAAAAAAAAAAAAAAACGAGGTAGCCGTATACCATTTTCACAAGATCGGGATTCCTTAAAACCCTAAATAATGGCACATATTTGTAACTCAATTTCCATTTGGATTTTGAGGAAAGTCATAGAGATGAAAAATACTTTAAATGTCATTTAGAATGTAGAAAAAAATTAAAAAAAAAAAATAAATGAGGTAGCTAGTATACCATTTTCACAAGATCGGGACACATTTCTTAAAACCACTAAATAATGGCACATATTTGTAACTCAATTTCCATTTGGATTTTGAGGAAAGTCATGCGATGAAAAACACTTTAAATGTCATTTAGAATGTAGAAAAAAATTAAAAAAATAAACGAGATAGCCGTATACCATTTTCGCAGATCGGGACACGAAAATCCTAAAACCACTAAATAATGACACATATTTGTAACTCAATTTCCATGTGGATTATGAGGGAAAGTCATAGAGATGAAAAACACTTTAAATGTCTTTTAGAATGTAGAAAAAAATTAAAAAAATAAACGAGGTAGGTATACCATTTTTCACAAGATCGGGGCACATTCCTTAAAATCCTAAATAATGACACATATTTGTAACTCAATTTCCATTTGGATTTTGAGGAAATTCATAGAGATGAAAAACACTTTAAATGTCATTTAGAATGTAGAAAAAAATTAAAAAAAAATAAACGAGGTAGCCGTATACCATTTTCACAAGATCGGGACACATAAAACCACAAAAACCACTAAATAATGGCACATATTTGTAACTCAATTTTCATTTGAATTTTGAGAAAAGTCATAATGATGAAAAACACTTTTAATGTCATTTAAAATGTAGAAAAAATTAAAAAAAAAAAAATAAAAGAGGTAATGGTATACCATTTTCACAAGATCGGGACATATTCCTTAAAACCCTAAATAATAGCACATATTTGTAACTCAATTTCCATTTGAATTTAGAGGAAAGTCATACTGATTAAAAACACTTTAAATGTAATTTAGAATTTAGAAAAAAATTAAAAAAAAAATAAACGAGGTAGCCGTATACCATTTTCACAAGATCGGGACACATAAAACCCTAAAAACCCTAAATAATGGCACATATTTGTAACTCAATTTCCATTTGGATTTTGAAGAAAGTCATAGAGATGAAAAACACTTTAAATGTCATTTAGAATGTAGAAATAAATTATAAAAAAATAAACGAGGTAGCCGTATACCATTTTCACAAGATCGGGGCACATCCCTTAAAACCCTAAATAATGGCACATATTTGTAGCTCAATTTCCATTTGGATTTTGAGGAAAGTCATAGAGATGAAAAACACTTTAAATGTCATTTAGAATGTAGAAAGAAATTAAAAAAAAATAAACGAGGTAGCCGTATACCATTTTCACAAGATAGGGACACATAAAACCCTAAAAACCCTAAATAATGGCACATATTTGTAACTCAATTTCCATTTGAATTTTGAAGAAAGTCATAGAGATGAAAAACACTTTAAATGTCATTTAGAATATAGGAAAAAAATAAAAATAAATAAATGAGGTATTCGTATACCATTTTCACAAGATAGGGACACATAAAACCCTAAAAACACTAAATAATGGCACATATTTGTAACTCAATTTCCATTTGGATTTTGAGGAAAGTCATAGAGATGAAAAACACTTTAAATGTCATTTCATAATGTAAAAAACAATAAAAAAAAATAAACGAGGTAGCCGTATACCATTTTCACAAGATAGGGATACATAAAACCCTAAAAACCCTAAATAATGGCACATATTTGTAACTCAATTTCCATTTGGATTTTGAGGAAAGTCATATAGATGAAAAACACTTTAAATGTCATTTAGAATATAGAAAAAAATAATAATAATAAACGAGGTAGCCGTATACCATTTTCACAAGATAGGGACACATAAAACCCTAAAAATCCTAAATATTGGCACATATTTGTAACTCAATTTCCATTTGGATTTTGAGGAAAGTCATAGAGATTAAAAACACTTTAAATGTCATTTAGAATGTAGAAAAAAATTAAAAAAATAATAAACGAGGTAGCCGTATACCATTTATACATCTCGTGTATATACACACGAAATGTTAACTGGTATCTCGTGTAAACGTACACGAGATGTTTAAAATCACGTTAAACCCTTCAAAACAACCTGCATTGAGTTTGACGTTTAAACCCTACTAAAACACAGCAGTATTCTGAACAGAAACCAGAAACCCCTATTATTATTCAAAAAATCAATCTCTAAGTTCTTAGCATGGATTCCTCACAAAATTCTCCCCAACATTCTCCAAGTTTCAATGATCATAGCATGGATTCTTATGAGTGTATTAACCTTGATATGATAGAATTTGTCCATGGTGAAGAAGAAGGAATTTCACCAAATTCTCCTCCACATCAACATTCTCCAAGTTTCAATGATCGAAGCTTCTATGAAGTAAGTTCTTAATGTTTTGTTTTGTATTGTGATCAAAATCAAAATAAAAATTCCATCTTGAATTAAAAATCCCATCTTGAAATAAAAATCCCATCTTGAATTAAAAATCCAATCTTGACATACACATGAGATTTATTTATACAATCTTCAAATACACATGAGAATAACAATGCGATATCAGAGCAAATTCCAGTTTTCAAATATGTTTTTGCATTCTGGACGGAGATAATTTCGTGTACAAATACACGACATAGTAGCTTACATCTCGTGTACACTCACACGAGATGTAATGATCAATGTCGTGTATTTATACACGAAATGTATACTTACTGGAGCTTTGAAACTGAATGGTACTGTATTTTGCAGGGTCCATTTCCGGATATCAGTGATGAATTCACGACATCAGAATTATTTCCAAATAGGGATGCGCTTCTTGCACATGTACGGGAAATCGCGAGGCGTCGAAATATACACCTTGTTATAGAGCACTCGAAGAATAGAAGTGGAAATAAATTAGCTTATGCGATGATAATATGTCATTTTGGTGGATATCACAGGCCCGGAAGATCTAAGAATATAAAGAAGAGTAGTAGCAAGAAGAGAGAGTGCAGTTTTAAACTACATGCCAAAGAAAGGAGGGATGATGGGTTATGGGGTTATGTTGTAAGGAATGGTATACATAATCATGGCTTTCCTTTGTATCCAGAAGGTTTTCCTCTCGGGAAATTGACACGTGGCGAATATGACGTTGTGTGTAGCGCAAGTGAATGTTCATTGCATCCAAATGACATAGTTGCAATGTTAAAGATGTACGATGAGAAGAACGTGACCACTCCGATGCACGTCCGCAATGCCATCACAAAATATAGAGAAAAAGAACGACAAGGAAGGACCCCGCTACAACAATTCCTTAAATTACTCGAAGATCATGAATATACATACTACACGAGGGAAGACGCTGAGAGTGGCATGATCGGCGATATATTCTTCTCTCTCCCATTAGCAATGAAGATGCTAAATAGAGATGGCAACGGGGCGGGTTCGGGACGGGTTTTTCATTTCCCAAACCCGCCCCTATAGTGATCTGCCCTTACCCGAACCCGCCCCGCCCCGAATTTTGCACTACCCGAACCCGCCCCGCCCCGGTTATCAGCTAAACAAAAATTTAAGAAACATTCAGCATTCAGCTGCATTTCAAACATTTAGCAAAAAACATTCTGCTGCAAAAAACATTCAAGTGTATTTACAACATTTGCAAGAAAAAGATGGAAGTATTGTAAGAGAGCATAACAGAAAAATATAAAAAAAATCCAGGAAGAAAATAAACCTTGGCAACAAACATGAAGCAACACCCTAAGTTTAAATACGCTACATCTGATTGCCATCCTGCTCCAATAGGGGTATTTTAGTAAATTCCTAGTTAATCGGGGCGGGTTCGGGGAGGGGCGGGGGTAAACCCGAACCCTATAAAAACTCGGCGGGTTTTCAATTTTGGATCCCAAACCCGGCCTATTAGGGGCGGGTCATTTCGGGTTCGGGGCGGGTTCGGATTTTTTGCCATCCCTGTTTTCCATATGTTGTACAAGGTGACTGCACTTACAACACCAACTGCTATGGACTGTACTTCTTGCAGTTTGTAGGATTTACTTCCACCGGGCATAATTTCACAAAAGAGTATGCGTTCCTCAAGTATCAGAGTGCGGATGATTACAAATGGGCATTGGACAATTTGCACAGCCTGTTTACACCTCCCCAGTTGCCAACAGTTTTTGTCACTGATCGTGAATTGGGTTTTATCAGCGCTCTCCGTACAGTTTTTCCCGACACCGCACACTTCTTGTGTCGAAGGCATATCAAAGTCAATGTTAGAAGGCATGGGTTGAGTCATACAGGTAGCGAGGATTTATTTATTTACTTATTTACTTATTTATTGATTTTCTTTGTTTATAATATATATAATTGCTTAAATTAGAGGTAGCGAGGATTTGGCAGAAGCATTCATGAGGACTTTCAATTATGCAATCTCAGCCCCTACCTCCGGCGAATGGGACGAACGTTGGCAAGGGCTTTGTGACCGTTTCAGATCTTATCCTGTATTATTGGATTACCTCCACGATACATGGATTACTCCATACTCTCAGAATATTCTGTCCATGCACAAGGATGTGTTACCACACTTTGGGACCCGTACCACAAACAGGACTGAGGGTGAGCATAACAGGTTGAAGAAGGCATTGGGGAGTGCTTCTTCTACTTTTGACACAATCTTCAAAAAGGCTCATAAGATCTTCGATATCCAACTAAAAAATATCAAACAGGGTATGAATAGATCAAAGACCAGAACTCCAATTGATTTGAGGACCCGTAATCTGTATCACAACATATTGACTAAAGTGTCAACGGAAGCCTTGCGCATTATCAGACAAGAGCGGGGTCGACTTCAGAAAATCAAGCGGGGTCGTAATGTGGGTAATGTCATCACTGAGGCTGCCTGCGGGTGTTACTACAGGCAAACACATGAACTTCCATGTAGTCACGAGATTGCACGGATAGAGGACTGTGGGGGACGAATTGAGATGGCCTCGATTCATGATTTTTGGAAGAAGTTGGACATTGAAGTAGACAACCCTCCATCTGAGCCTTCAATAAATAAAGACAATTTTCAAGCTATGTTGAATAAATTTGAGAAAGCACCTGAACCGGTAAGGAGAAAGTTATTCAAAACGATGGAAGAAGGGCTAAATCACCATACAAGAGATGCTTACGAGCCAGATCATATTTCAAAGGCGAATAAACCCCGGACCGGAAGTTCCAGAGAACCGTCAGATTAGGAGCATACTAACAACTTTTTTCGAGTCCCCGCTGCACCATCCTCGCCTAGCAAAGGGTATAGATCTTCATTCATTTGTGGCTCACACTGTTGATTACGTTCTTAATGTATTTGATTTGCATGTTGATAGTATGAATGCTTCTCACTCTTTTCTTTGCCCTATTTCAGGTCTAGATCTGCATTCATTGCATCAACCCAAGCGAGTTCGGAGTTCACGCACAAACGGAAATCAGCTTCAGAACCCACACCATCTACCCCTGCTAGTACTCCTACGTCTCATCCACCACTAGCTGCTTCCGGTCGTGGGAGAGGACGGGGTCGAGGGCGAGGTCGAGGACGAGGACGGGATCAGGGTCAGGGTCGTGGAGAGGGAAATGGACAACCCAATCACACTAGTATATTTAGCTCTACGTATTTGACATCTTTTCCACCTTTCATTATCCCATTTAATGGAGGCATCACAGATGTGGCATCCGATGGACATTGTGGCTATAGAGCCGTAGCAGCACAGATATACGGAGATGAGGAGATGTGGGCTCGAGTGCGCTCAGACTGTTACAATGAGGTGCATGCTCGCCAAGACCTTTATCAAAGAGTTCTAACTTGGATAAATGTAAATGAACTCTTACGTAGGATTGCTTGCTATGTCTGGCCGACGCCGGACAATACTTATTGGATGGACCTCCCAGATCTTGGGCACATCATTGCCACGAGGTATAATGTGGCATTCATTTCGTACTCGGCTAGCGGAGGCAACTTATGCCTTCCAGTGACTGTACCAGCAAGAGTAGGACCACCGATAAACACAGTTGTGGTGGGACAAGTGACAAACCATTTTATATTGGTATGATACTTAACTGTCTCATCTATATTTGTAATATTTAAGTGTCTTACTTAAATTCGTTGTATTTAACTGTTATTACTTTTGCAGCTGCACGTGTCAGGCAATGATTACCCAATTCCACCACCACCGAACACTTGGAGGGAACACTGTGATCCAAGCGCAAGTCAACTGATCCTCCGATACCGAGATAGGATAGCAGCATTTAATAAACTCTATGATCAGGATAACCATGCAAGAAGAGAAAGATTACCTAGGGGATAGTATATGTGTAATGGTTTTTGAATTATAAAGTTTGTATGAATGTTTGGATGTTTGAATTATATGCTTATCCTTGTTAACACTTTTATTTCGTATACAATTTTTCATCAGTATGACTTTGGTGCTGTTGTTTATTTGGTGTTGTTGTTGTTGCTGATGTGTCTCGTATGGATCCACACGAGACACATCTCGTATGGATTAACACGAGACACATCTCGTGTATATCCACACGAGACACATCTCGTGTGGATCCTCTCGTGTATATCCACACGAGATGTGTCTCGTGTGGATCCATACGAGACATATCAGCAACAACAACAGCACCAAGTAAACAACAGCAACAACACAATCAGACACAACATCAACAACAATACAATCTGACATAACAGCAACACCAAATAAACAACAACAACAAATCCATAACTCCATAATCAGTACTACAAATCCATAACTCCATAAACAACAACAATACAATCAGACACAACAACAACTATCCATTTCCTACTGAAAATAAATCTATAACTCCATAATCAGTACTACAAATATACCAAAACTCCATAATCAGTAATACATAAATGCGACCTCCTAAATGAGACGACCTAAAATCTCATGTGCCCGTCTAAGTCTACCTATGACATCCTCGGGGAGCCTCGCATATGTCAATAATGGAAGTATGATATCTGCAACCTCTACAACCCCAGGCTGCGGTGGAACATCAACTGGGGGAGGTGGGGGAGGTGGAATGTCAACGGGGGGATCGTGTATCGGATTAGATATCCGAACATGACTCCTAGCCAGAAACCACTCCATATAATCTCCATTCACGGGAGAATATGTAGAATCTAGTGGTGGCCCCCAACGGGGAACAAGCCTGAACTCCTCCATGTCGTACTCCACCCACGAGTCCCAAACATCATCTCCGTCACCATACTCCTTTTGGTATCCCTTCTGACCCTTTGACAAAATGCATCTCGTGGGAGCCACGGGGGGCCGTCTGGGGATCCTCTGCTGGTACCCAAACTGCCTAGTAACACGATCAGGCATGTATGCCTCAGTGATGTCACAAAAGCGTATAACCCCCCTGAAGTGTGAAACCGGCAGAATCGAGTCCGCTCCGATACCATAAGGAGTCCAAACAACCTGTGAGTAGACTTTGTTAGGCATAGTCTACATAATAACGGAGGGAGTCTAACAATTTGAAACAGTTTTAATATGAATAACTCACCCTGTCAACATGCATCCTGTCAAGAGTGCAACGATACTGCACTAGATGATTGAATCCTCCTCGGTATGTCGATGCGTGACCGTCACGGGCTCTCGGCTGCCCTGCTTTGATGCGGGTCGAGAAAGTGGCGGAAATCAGGAAGTACTCGTATATCCAGCCCTGAAATGTATGTAAAAAAGTATTAAATACTAATTAAATGCAACATGTAATTATAGAGGGGGGAGTCGACAGAGTAAAAAGAAAGTGAATAGAGTAAGATGCACCTCTAGCAGAGTCGCACAACCACCCATCTGCTTGCATCCGGATATGGACGTCTTTCCCAACTCTCGGTATAAATATGCCAATGTAGATGATCCCCAGGAGAGAGTGGGGAGTCTCTCAAGATCCATGCATAGAGAAAGGTAGGCTGCAGGCACCTTATCCTGTCTCTTGTCCACGAACATCGTAGAACCCAAGAGGTGCAGGATATACGCAGAAGCACGCTGGGCATCAGTCATGCGCTCTATACGGGAAGAAAAGAGACGCCGGACATCCTTTAATAAGTACCCAGTGCCGCCCAAAATGAGGTATCTAGTGATGCCGGATAGGTCAGGCACTGGATCCGGATACCGAACAGGTGCACCTACACAGCTGATACCTGTAAATTGAAGATGAAATAACACATTTTAGTACAAGAGATGAATGTAGATAGTTAATATAGTCTTGAAATTGATAATATATAACAACATACCCAGGATATGAAAGACGTCGTGTAACGTAATGGTCATCTCCCCCCACGGCATGTGGAACGAGTTAGTCTCAGGAGACCACCGTTCCAAAAATGCCGTCATCAGCGCATGGTTAGGCCTCTGAATGGTGGCATCGTGCAGCTGCTGGATGCCCGGTGCATCAACGAGGGTCAGCCAGGCTCTATCAGTAGCCTCCAGATCATCACGCTTGAACCTGTTTATTCCAAACAAAAAATATAACCAATACTCGAGATCGAGAAAAGTATGGGATGATAATTAATGGAATATTTAGAGTGTGTGCCAAACAACTTCAAGATTTTAATAAGTTCACATAAATGATTATCTTACTTTTGCAGATACAGCAGTCTCGTATGAAAAGTCACCACTGACTCACTAGTGGCGTCCCTCCAAATCTCTCGGGCTCTGTGATCACCAAACCCGTATATAAGTGAAACATTCTCTGGGCCGCCACCTGGGTCACTCTGAATCTGCCATGATGGTGGCTCCTCCTCACCCGCACCCTGCCTCCTCCTCCGTCCCTGCCCTCTAGCCACATCCTAACCCCTCCCCCTCCCATGTCTCAAAGGTCTAACATCACGTATCTCCTCCTCCTCCTCCTCCTCCTCCTCCTCCTCCTCCTCCTCCTCCTCATCATCATCATCATCATCATCATCATCATCATCCCTCTCCTCCTCATCATCATCATCATCCCCACCCTCCTGCTCTGCCTCCTCATCCTCCTCACCACTATCATCAGAATCAGAAGATACCTCATCATCTCCTACATCCTCCTCACCACTATCATCAGAATCAGAAGATGCCTCATCATCTCCTACATCCTCCTCAATCTCATGCTCAAACCCAGTATCAGGCTGCTCAGGCTGCAAAGTCCTATCATGATCATCTCCTACATCCTCCTCAATCTCAAGCTCAGACCCACGCACGATAGTCCTATCATGTATCTTTTTGCTGCGTTTATCTACCTTAGCTGCCGTCTCGGCCTTCCTCTTTCTATTGGATGCGGTCATACGTTCACGTGCCTACAAAAAAATAAATAAGAGACAATAAATTAGCTATTTATAGCATTTATAACGTGTAATGCAGCAAAAGTCAAATACAAATTAAAAAAAAGAAAGAAGAGGGAAATAGAGGATCTAGCATCATATTTGTCCATTTGGTGCCCTGTCATTTATGTATGTAGTTGTATAACCTCCCTCACTCTGAATTTTAATCTCAGAGCTGATAAAACCCCAAAACAACTTTTAAGTTTAACTTCTTTTCTCTCACCATTGGTGTCAGAAGAAAAAAAATAGTACTATAATAAAAAGCACTCGGCGCCAAGTGTAATTATATATTCAAACTGAGGAATTTTATAAACTTCTCCAAGAAATTTACAGTTCTTGATCTAGAGCAATAATAATTCAATACGAAATATAATTATGTCCAACTGAATGCAATTGGACTATTGACATCTCGTGTGAACTCACACGACATGCTTCTCGTGTGAACTCACACGACATGCTTCTCGTGTGAACTCACACGATTTCAGCCATTAAAATCACCTTAAACCCAGTTCATGAAAGACGTCGAAATCAATGGCAAATCAATTGAAGCAATCAAAAACATGTGCCATTAGACATTAGGAATTTAAGGAACGTAAAATTAGGTTAAAATTAGGTTCAAATCGGATTACCTTCTTTACAGGCACGGTGGTAGAAGCGGAGGCGGCGGCGATGGCAGTGGTGGTAGCGGCGGCGAAAGTTTCGGCAGGGACGACCGGAATTTTGACTCGAGTCATGGGAATGGTGTCTTTTCTTCGTTCCTCGTACGTACTGAGAGAGAGAGAGAGAGAGAGCAAGGGAGAGGAAGAGCTCGAGCTCTGTTTGAATTTGAAATGAAAAAAAAAATTATATATAAATGGGTATTTTCGTAAAAGCGTTGGTTCCCTGTATTTTTGAAGCCGTGTATTTAACTATATCCCTTTTCAGTCGAGTGTATATTTATTTTCCTTTTGATTCGCCCAGTTAAGTGTGAACTATTCAAAATGAAAGGAAATCTTCACTATTTACCTCACTCATTTTCTCTCTTATTTTACTTTTACACTCACAACATTCTCTCTCCTAACTATTCCTTCCACTCATTCTCTCTCCTATTTTACTTTTACACTCACAACATTCTCTCTCCACTTTTTCTCTCTCTTACTTTTCCTTAATCGATGTGCCCAACATTTTGATTCACACTAGACTGGGACGGAGGGAGTATTACTCCCTCCTAACTTCTTACTTCCTTTTTAATCCGTCTCAAATTAAAAAAAAATTAATTTACTTTATTTCTACATTTAATAATAAAATTCACTTAGGGTATTTATGGGTACACCAATTTCATAGTTTGAAATTGGAATTGGAGCATAAAATTTCAATTCTGCTGTTTGGATGCTAAAATGAGGGATATAATTTGAATTGAATTATAATTCTAATAGCCTAATTCCATAAAATCAATTTCATAGTTAAAATAAAAAATTACAAAATCAATTTTACTCCTATTCGAAACTATCGGGAATTTTTTTTTAGATCGCTGATTCCTCGTCTCCATCTTCCCCGAACCCACCTCACATCAACCATCCCTACCCCACCCCCATCACCACCCCACCCCACCCCCGTCGAGTAAAAAAAATAAAATTAAAATAACTAAAATTATTAATTATAATTAGTATAGAGGAAGTTGCTTGTAAGCCAATTTATAATGATTTTACTTCTACTTGCACAGCGATAAGGATTATTTATCACTTCAATCAATCGGTCTAAAATATACTTCCTTTATATCAGTCATTTTTTTAGCTTGTCTCAATTAAAAATTTTTAATTTATTTTATTTCAAAAATTGCAAAATAAGAATATGTTAGCGTTTGAAAAATCTTATCTTCATAAAATTACAAAATAAATAAATAATGATAATTACCTAACATATTTTTCATTTATTTTATATAAAATATTTTGAATAATTATGCCATCAATTTGAATTGAACTTGAGGGAAACATTACCCACAATGCCTGGGGCACCCTTTGCCATTTCCAACCTAAGAATTTGACATGCAGTTTGGAAGGATAATTCCCTAAATTGTGCCGCCAATTTGCACAAATTAAATTAACAGAAGAAAATATGGGCTGACGGGAAGAGGTGAGTCAAACTCAAGCCCGCCATTAAATATGGGGCGAGACTGGCTGATCCAAATACCTGGCGGGCTGGAAATACGTCATCTCAATTCATTCTGCCTTGGCTTGATGGACCATGCGGGTCAATCAAATAAATAAAATTTGAGCCTAAAATTGTGTATAAACTGATATCATAAAATCAAAAAATCATAATAGTCAAACAAACACAAACTGTCAAATACAATAATATTTCAAAAAATACCAAAAATTATAATAGTCAAACAAAGATTCATATCAATAAAACGTAAGCAACCCAAGTAAAATTTGCGTGATCACACAAATAAAGATTCATATTAATAACAATGGAGAGAGAGAGAGAGAGAGAGAGAGAGAGAGAGAGAGAGAGAGAGAGAGAGAGAGAGAGAGAGAGAGAGAGAGATACATGAGTTAGTAATTTTAAAACCCAACACACCCCTAATACATGATGGGGCTCGACGGGTCCAATCCAAATTGACGACTATAATTAACTGATAAGGCAAATGACTTTTATAATTTGATTCACAGTTCTTATTATCTTGGGTTCAAACGGATCAGCATTTTATTTTTTGTGTCTCTAAATGGATGTTGAAAAAAAAAATTGCTTTTGATCGAAAACAATTTTTATTAAAAAAATCAACATTTATTTAAGGACAGAGAAACTATTAATTTGCATAAATTATGATTAAATCAAATAGGATTAGTCTAGAATCCGAAAATAAGTACTCCTTTTTATTTTGAGAAAAATAGTCTCATTTTAATATACTATCAAAATTACCTTTATAAATATACATTCAAAACTACTATCAGCAAATTTTCTTTAAATTTAATTATTATAATTAAATTTCATAAAAAGTTAATTAAAAATTATCACCAAATTTAAAAGAGCAATTCGTAATTTGGTTATCTAAGTTTGTATATCCTTTGCAATTTGGTTTCCAATATTGAAAATTGAATAATCTGATTCACGAGTTTGTTATTTTGTTGCAAATTGATATAAAAACTAACTTTTCGTTAGATTTTGGACAAAAAAGGCGGCATGTACCTTACGCATGACTTTTTTATGGGTAAATTCGTCATTTCACACTCATTCTTTCTCTTCTTTCCTTTCCCCACCCGCTTCATCTCCCTCCCTCAGCCTTTCCGGCCAGCTTCATCTCCCACTCCTCTTTTTCAAGAGCAAAAAATAGCAAAGAGAGAGAGAAAGAGACGGGGAGTGTTTGAGCAAAGATAAGCCCTCAATTTTGTACCACTTCTGTGCACCATGGAAACTCTGCACGATAATTCTTCATCTTTAAAATCATTGGTCAAATTTTTTGGATGTAAGAATACTTGATAGGCGGCAATTTTCTGGTGGGTGATGATGGTGTAGGGTAGCGACGAGTTTCTATGATGTAGGCGGCTGCATCTGGGTGACGGGGGTGTAGTCGAAATGAAGTGAGGAGGTCGGTCGGTCGGAGTGAGGGAAGGATGGGCTGGAAGCGGGAGAATTGCCCTAGAAAAAAAAATTCGCGGGGTCAAGGGCGGCGACCTGCTGCTGTCAAGACAAGTAAAAAATGGGTCGTATCCATGAAATACAATGTATTTTAGTTAAAAATGTAAAGAATTAAGAAATGGAAAAAGCCTAACTAATTAATTAAGATTGAAAAAATGTGAGAAAATTAGGAGAAAGAGAAAAACAAAACTGTTAAGAAAAAGAAATGGATGGAGAGAAAGAGAGAATAGCAAAGATGGAGAACAAATAAAATTAATTGAAAATGTAGGTAGAAGTTGGAGGACAAATAAAATTAATTGAAAATGTAGGTAGCAGGGCTCGAACATGGATTTGAAAGGAAACACCAAAGGCTTTAACTTCAGCGCCTTCTATTGAACCCCACTCACTAGTGTCAATCTTGAAGTTAATTATATATATACATATATAAAAAAAATATGGGGGGGGGGGGCAAATACTCCCTCCGTTTCAGGATTTTCGTCGTGGATGCGGTGGGGGAGATGAGGGATTGTGGGGTAAATTGGGAAATAAAGTAGGTGTACTTGTTTTTGTCAAATACTCCCTCCGTTTCAGGATTTTCGTCACTTTTTATTCAAAATGGCGTCCCGTTTGAAGCGTCACCTTTCCTAAAAAGAAAATGTTTTATTAATATTCTATTATTCCACTAACTATTCCCTCCACTAATTCTCTCTCATCTTTTCAAATTACACTCACAACACTTTTTAAATTCACTATTTCCTCCTCTAATTCTCCCTCCTATTTTCAAATTACAATCACAATATTTTTTCTTCTCACTTTTTTCCTTAATTTGCGTGTCATCCCTAAATCCCTAAAAGGGTGACACTTTTCCTGGGTCGAAGGGAGTAATTGTGAAGGGTTGTGTGTGTACTTAGAAGAAGACTGATGAAATGAAAAATATATTCCCTTAAAAGTCACGTGCATGACAAATGGTTTCAATTTCGTAAAAAATCTAATGAAAAGTTAGCTTTTATATCAATTTGCAATAAAATGACAAATTCAAAAATCGGGTTGTCCAATTTGCAGTGTTATGAAACAAATTGTGAAGCTCATATAAACTTAAATAACCAAATTGCAAATTGCACAATTTAAAATTAGATTATCTGAGTAACATAAAAGGACCCACACCACACAACAAGTCCCCATATGAGGTTGAGCTGAGCATGTTGTTTGGGTATGTTTGTTGACTGTGTAACTTGGCTGAGCTATTCAAAGGTTGCTATCAACAGCCTGTCCCTCGGTACCAAAATGTATATCCAAAAAATATTCAAATTTGCTTTCAGTCAAAAGCAAATTTCAAAAAAGAAAATAAAAAATTAACATTTATTTTGGGACAGAAGGACCGTAATCATTGATTCATTTATGAAGTAACAAATGTTGAAGTCATTAGAAAGCAATTTACAACCATAAATAGTTCATACTTCATCTTTGATTCTAAGCAATTAATCACTCCTATGAAGCAATCACCTCCTTGTCCATGCCCATCTCCAAAATAGTGTACAAAGACCTGCAAGCAACAAGTAACACACTCCTCTCATTTCAAGTTCCACCAAACAAGCAACACCAACAACAAAAGAAAAAACATATATATTGCTTCACCAGAAAATTAAAATAATAAATATTAATGGAAACAATATATTTTAAAATGAAGGGGAACTAAGGGCAACCACAACGGTACAAAAACAGTAATTTATTGACCGAAAATAAATGTTTTTTTTTTAACAAAATAAATGTATTTTTTTTTTAAAAAAGGTGTCTCTAAAAAACTTTTGACGAGGTTTATAAGTGTAGGGGAAAAAGTTGTTAAAGGTTTATAGAAATAAGAATGTATAAAGTGGTGATGTGGCGTAAACCCCTTATGGTTTATGAGTAAGGATGCCCTAAAAGAGGCAACAATCCCACATGTCATATGGGCTGCATAAAATGGTGACTTTGTAATAACTGTAACAAGAAGCAGCAGTCTTGCCTAGGTATGATTTTTTTTTTGTGTGTGTGTGGAAATTAACATGAAATAATGTGTGTGGTTGTTGAATGTTGAGGTAGCTGTAAGCATGGCTGTCTATCAAACCATATGTCTCCTTACGCTGTTTCCTGCAACTAAATCATGTGCAATAACACAATTTTTCCCTATATTCGGGGTTTGATCCATGTTTTATTCAATGTCGTGTTCTCAATGCTGACACAAGTTTCACAGAAATTATTTGGATTAGGTACTGATATTTTTATCATTAATTGACTTTTTAGCATAACTTCCTATACAAGATCTTCCAGATAACCATGTTTTAAGGACTAATCTTATATATAACCAAATGTCGTGAATCCATGCAATATTTTTTTGCAGGACTTTTAAGTACAAAGCATCTAGAAATGGATTGCATTTCATTTATTGCATTAAGTTTTTAAATTACTCAGAAAATAATTTATTAATAAGAGCCCTGCATTTAACTGTTCTGCTGAAAACTCAGTTTAGTTCAGGATGTAGCCCAGCGCAGCCAGCCAACCAGGGTATATTATTTGTAATAAACTAGTAGCGAGAAACAAACCGAAGAGTGTCAAAAGGATTATATAATTAGGACAATATGTAATTGATCATGCACTATAAGTGAAACATAAGTATATATGATGGACTAGCAAACGTATTCATGACAGATGAATGTTAATGATAGCATTAAAATTTATAGCGGTTTAAGAGGCCAAGGAAATCTTCAGAAAGAACTAAGGTATGCTAAAAGAATGGACTTCAGTATTCTTACTTGCGTTAGTTTGATTTGTCAGTAGCATCTAAAATATCCCAGGCTTCAAGATCTTTGTCTTCTTCAGAACCATTCACCCTTATGATGTAAACCTGAATTCATAAGAAAGGTTACTGTGTTATTCTAGTTGAAATTCTGACATGAAACTTCTGTAATTCCGAGTAACAGTTTGTTCGGAGAAGAAAGAAAAATATAAAAATACATTATGACATGTTCCCATTGTATATTGTATTTCATTGGGAAATAAGATCAAGATAAAATAGGATTCAGAAGTACAGAGCCAGTCTCTAATTATCACCTTAAATACTCTCGGCCTAATCAGCTGGAAAACCAATGCATCCCCATCAACCAGCTCATGATCAATAGAAAATCCTCTCCACCCACCGCTAAGCCCATTTTTCTGGGCTAAGTATACGGTTGGATATTCTTTGCCGCCTTCATCCACCAGTGTAATTGTGTCATCACGCCTTGGAAGGTTCTTTCGGCAGAAATGGCGTGGCAGGCCCTGTTATTACACTTTGAGTAAGATTACTAAGGTGGTTATTGGCAATTTGGCATATCAAATTCAGGCCGGGGGTCATTCTTTCTGCAAGTTTAACCCTTTTGGAGTCAGGAAAGATTCTTATCCCATCATTTTTGCGGAAAGGCGGAGCAATTTATGTATTATAGCACACAACTATGAGGTGGGCGAAAAGCTCAAGTGAGCAAAAACTCAACAAGATGAACTTCTGTGAGAGCCTGAAACCTCTCTCTCCATCAACAGATCCCACCAATACCAAGCTAAGTGCTAGATGTGAACCAGCACATAAAATGAAACCTCATCCAACATTTCCAAGAAAAAGCGGTATTAACTACATAAAAGCTAAGTTAACTGTTAGATGTGCACCAACATGTAATATAAAACCTCATCCAACGTTTCCAAGAAAAGGCAGAACACACTACGTAAAAGCTTGTACTTTTCATTGAGAAAACGGTATTTTTTTAAAGGAAGATTTGTACTTTTTCCTAGCAAAAGATGGTATTTTTTTTCAAGTGTTGAAGAGGTTCTTAATGTGTTGGTGCACATTCAAGGGAGGAGAAATGACAATATCTGCAAATGGAGAGGTTTCCCTTTTAAGAAGAACTCACCCAAGCCAATTGTGGAATGGGTATACAACAAACATAAGATAGTATTAATTTAAACTAGTAATAACTGCACCGTCTCATTAATTTACATTGATAGGCATATGATTGTGCCAACACTACAGAGTAACAATATCTGCAACAGATTGTTTCAAGCAAGTCAACATAGCGAAAGAGAATGTTGACTTTAATTATATGAATAAAGGTTTCTTATATTCCAAACTTTAAAATAAAATGGGTACTCCCAAGTCCTAAAGCAAGTAAGTAATGACGTTAACAACTCAGAAGCAGAGACAGAAAGAGTTACCAGCCAGAATCCACCAGTGACATGTGACTGGAGCATAGGCTTAACCATGGTAGGATAATCAGATCCCAGACTTAATTCTAGCTCTTCTGCCTTTAATGTGGCACAAGCCCTGGCTTCGTCCGAAGCATATACTCGACCCGATAAATCCCTTCTCTTGTTATAGCTTCTACACACACACACACACATTCAATCAAGTAATACTCCCTCAGTCCCAAAATAAATGAACACTTTTAGGAAATTTTTGTCCCAAAATAAATGACCTTTTTGTAAAAAACTTTGTCCCTATATATGTTTTTTTACCACTTTTTTTTCATTATTCATTATATACCAGCAAAACTAAAAGTTTTAAAAAGTAAGATAACAAAGATTTCCATACACCTTAGCTACTGAAACTTACAAAAAGTTGACTTTTTTAATTTTCTCCAAAATGAAAAATGGAAGTTCATTTTGGGACGCAGTGAGTACAACAAATTAGACAAACACCCAATAAGAAAAGTTACCTTCTTGGCAAAGTATCACGCTCGTAGGTGACCTGCGATTAAAACTCAAGCTAAGTCAGAAAAAATTAGCATTACAAAGAGTAAGGCAGGTCATGTAGAAAACTGCTTACGATTTCCTTGTAAACGGGAGCAGGGTTATTAGACACACGACTTGATCTTCTGACAACCACCATTTCTGTCCCGATTATCCGAGGCTTTATTCGCTTCATCTTTTCAATAATCATAGAAAATGAAAACAAAATCAGCTCACATTAAAACATAAGTGTGTGATTTTGCATTTATGAACACACCCACACACACACACAGAGGGAGAGAGGGGAGGGAAAGAAGAGCAAACCGGAGAGGGCTTCGGCGAAGAGGAAAATTTTAGGGATTGAGAGAGTTTAGTGAGATTGAGCTCTTCCATCCTCTTCTTGTTTTCATCCAATCTCTGTTGCCGCAGTTCCTCATACGACGATTTGATTACGGCTACCATTTCTGCTCCTCTTGTGTGTGTGTGTGTGTGTATTGTGCCCTAGCAGATGAAGTTTACGGCGGAGGTGTGGAGACAAGGGCGGAGGGAGAAAATAAAATAATACTCCTATGTTGGGCGTAAAATAGGACTGGCGAGGAGTAGACCGTTTGAATACCACCTTGAATTACTGGTCTGATTGGACTGATTTTGGACAATTTTACCCTTAAAAAATGGATGTTTTGTACGGTATTCCTCGCGCTCAAAATTCAAATTCAAATTTACTGGTTGAATACAGTACTGTATTTTCTCCAAATCATAAGTACTTATTTACCCACACTCCCACTTCTTAAATAAATTACTCCCTCCATAAGACAGAAATTCTACTTTTCTTTTTGGTCCGTTAGGATCGAAAGTCATTTCCTTAAATGGAAAGTTTTCCATATATTTATACCCTTATCATCTCAATATATTTACAAAAAAACCATTACTATTCCTCCCACTCATTCTCTCTCCTATTAAATATTATTAACTTTTACATTCTCTCTCTTATTCTCTACCACACATTTAACTTTTACATTCTCTCTCCTATTCCCTACCACACATTTAACTTTTACATTCTCTCTCCTAAAATTTTCTACCCACTTTAAAAAAAAATCTTAAGAAGCGTGAAATTCCCCCCGAGGACCCTTGGTCTGGGACGGAGGGAGTACCATTTTGCATTTACAGCTATCCATTTCATTTAATCCCCTACGATGATTGAATTAAATTAAATTTCAACTTCCTCCAACTCATCATTCTATATCTCACCACTTTTATTTTTTTTATATTCTCTATTTTTATGATTAGTAATAATAATAATTATTATTATTATTATTTATAATTAAAAAAATATTTCACACTTAATTAATTTTTTTTGCAATTAAATAATTAGATTAATGATGATAATCAGGGGCGAATCCAGGCGGGGGCAGGCGGGGGCATTTGCCCCCACCGGCGGCGAAAAACGCACTGATTTTTTTTTTTTGCCCCCTCCGCCGGAGTTAGGGATTTGGCCGGAAATTTGTGATTTGGCCGGAGTATAATTAACACGTTATCTAAAATTATTCTTGTTTTACGTTAATTAGGTTGTGGACTCTATTATACAAGAGATGGGGGATCGTTTTTCCGAGTCTAGTACAGAATTGCTTAAGTGTATGGCATGCCTCAATCCGAGAAATAATTTTTCTAACTTCAATGTCGAGAAATAATTTTTCTAACATCAATGTCGAGAAACTTCAATGTCGATTGAACATGATTTTGTGTATGAAATATTATGACATTTTTCCTTATTTATTTGTTTTTCATGGATTCGACCCATTTTTTACTTGTCTGACCCGTGTAATCTTGCCCCCCCCCCTCCGGGAATTCCTGAATCCGCCCCTGATGATAATTATTATTAAAAATAAGAAAAGTTACAATAAACTTAGCTCGCGAAGCAAGTAATGAAAGACAATAAAATTATTAAATCACAAATTTTCGAACTTTGCCCAAAGATTTGGGATAAAATGAAGAAGGATGATTGAGAAATGAGTGTTTATTTTTTGTGTCCAAATTAAATGAAACTCGTATCAATTTATAGGGAAAAAAATGATGAATTTTGGTGAAAAAATAATTAAAAAAAAATTTACTATGTGATAATTAAGCTCAAAGATTTGAAATAAAAAATTAAATTCGAAAATTCTGGGAACCAATCAGATCATGCCATGTATCAGATCAAGAAAAAACAAAAAAAAAGAAAAATCGGAGCGCCTCACGCGCCTTGCCTGGGCGTGAGGCGCACGCGCCAAATATGGTCCAATTAAAATCTGACATGTGTTACTCAATTTTTTTTTTTCAGCGGGATGAAATATTTCATCCTAAAGTTTCATTCAACCCCTTTCATTCAACCCATTGCACACTTTCATCCAGCTGAAACCCATTCCATCTACCTTTTTATCCCACCATTGTGGGTAGTCTAAGGTTGATTTTTAGTAAGAAAAATTTCTAAATATTTTTTCTATTCAATTTCAAACTTTTGGTTTTGCATATATAATGAGCTATGGAAAAAAAATGGTAAAAAATCATTTAGGGACAATGTTTTTTGAAATAAAAGTTTTAGAAAGTCATTCATTATTCAATTTGGGAAAGAGAGAAGAAAAAATACATAAATATTATGGTTTCACTTTCGAACTTTTAGTTTTACAAATATATAGTAATACTAAGAAAATAGTAAAGATATGAGCAATTTGCAATTTGATTGCATGACTTTGTACATATTTTGCAATGAGGCATTTACCATATAATTCTCCTAACAAAACAATACTACTTTCTAGGACAAGTTATATTTTGATTAACCATATAATCCCTAGCTTAACAAGTACACCCTCCCATTATTTTACTAAGTTTACCCTCCTATTATTTTACTAAGTCCACCTTCTTTATCAATTTAATTTCTCTCCAACCACCCATCACCTTAGGTCACCCCCTCCCCATCTTCTCCGGTCAACACTTCCGGCAACCATCAATTCCGGTGACCAACTTCGGCGACTTTTTTTTTTTTACACCGGCGACCAAATTAACTACTATACTAAACTACTAAGAACACAATTAACTCCGGCGACTACCAACTCCGGCGACCTCTCCAGCGACCAAACAACTGAGAACTTAACTTATCAGTAAGTTCTCAGTTGTCAACTAAACTACTAAGAACACAATTAACTCCGGCGACTACCAACTCCGGTGACCACCAACTCCGGCGACCAAACAACTGAGAACTTAACTTATCAGTAAGTTCTCAGCTGTCAACTAAACTACTAAGAATACAATTAACTCCGGCTACTACCAACTCCGGCGACCACCAACTCCGGCGACCTCTCCGGCTACCAAACAACTGAGAACTTAACTTATCAGTAAGTTCTCAGTTGTCAACTAAACTACTAAGAACACAATTAACTCCGGCGACTTTCAACTCCGGCGACCACCAACTCCGGCGACCAAATAACTGAGAACTTAATTTATCAGTAAGTTCTCAGTTGTCAACTTAACTACTAAGAACACAATTAACTCCGACGACCACCAACTCTGGTGATCTCTTCGGTGACCAAACAACTGAGAACTTAACTTATCAGTAAGTTCTCAGTTGTCAACTAAACTACTAAGAACACAATTAACCCCGACGACTACCAACTCCGGCGACCACCAACTCCGACGACCAAACAACAGAGAACTTAACTTATCAGTAAGTTCTCAGTTGTCAACTAAACTACTAAGAACACAATTAACTCCGGCGACCAAACAACTGAGAACTTAACTTATCAGTAAGTTCTCAGTTGTCAACTAAACAACTAAGAACACGATCAACTCCAGCGATCACCAACTCCGGCGACCTCTCCAACGACCACCAACTCCGGGGACCAAACAACTGAGAACTTAACTTATCAGTAAGTTCTCAGTTATCAACTAAACTACTACTAAAAACACCACCAACTCCGACGACCACCTACTCCGGCGACCAAACAAGTAAGAACTTTTTCATTTTTTATTTTATATTATCAACAATGAAAGTAGTTCTACCTCCATCCCAAAATAAATATCAAAATAAATACAACAACGAAAGTAATACTATCTCCATCTCAAAATAAATATCAAAATAAATATGTACTTTTAATATACTTTTTCGTCATAAAATAAATGCTATTTTTTTCTAGGATGTACTCAGTACTCCAGTACGAGACCACTAAAAACTAAACGAAGAGAAGCTAATTCAAGCACTTTCCAGAAGACGGATGGCTTTCGACATACTTGTGAACATGAAGCACATGCTCAAGCCTTTTTTCAAGGTCATCTATATGACCCCCAAGCTCGTCATACTTCTGCATCCACATTTAATGTGTAAGTCCACAAATAAGGAACACATAACCTCTTTGCAGAAACAAAAATAAAAATAAAAAAGTAAAACCTTGTTGGCTGATTCAAATGCAAATAGTCATCAAAGGAAAAGAATAATACTTGTCTACTTAAATAACAACACTTCCAGTCCAAGCATATGAAGGAGGCAGAGGTGATTCAGCCGGAGTTGTTGCAGATTCATCGGTGAAGAGGACGTTGGTCTCGACGGTGATGGGTTTGTCAAAACCATGTTCTTCATAGTCACATCACGCAGATCCGGATGTTTCGAGCCAAATCTGGGCGGTATGAAGGAGGCAGAGGTGATTCAGCCGGAGTTGTTGCAGATTCGCCGGAGTTGAGGGGGACGGTCGCCGGAGTTGAGGGATCGGCGCCGAAAGTTGTGGAGGGGAGGGGTAGTGATGGGAGAGAGGGAGTAGAGAGAGAAAGTGTGTGTGTGAGAGAGAGAGTGTGTGAGGGTTCTCCCCAACTCCAGGACCTATAACTCGTGTCCCAAGCTGGAGGGTCCTCAAAAGACACCTTTAAAAAAAAACTTTTCTTTTATTAACTTGAAAAGTATATTACCCTTTTCCAAAACAATTTCAAAATAACCCCTCTACTCGGAGGTAATATATATAAACCTGCTTTCAAACCAAAACCTGTTTAAACGTAAACAGTACAAATATACAGGCTTACACAAGCCCACTTTAACACAAATCCACTCCCAGGATTAATTACAAAACGACACACTTAAACCTTGTTTATAACAGTTTTATATACAAACTTTTCCCAAAAGAATACCACCAACCACAACCACAACCCCAACTCCCAACACAACATATCCTGACAACCCAAAAGATGTCCAAACTCCTCCCCGGCCTCACCGGTCCGGTCCTCCTGTCTCAGCGGGATCTAAAACAATAAAGGGAGAAGGGGTGAGAATAAATCTCAATAAGTTATTATGCATGCAACAATATGCCATATAACATGCAACACATAAACAGGTTGCTCATATCGTATTGGGAAAATAGTAATCACTTTCTGTTACCTTTCTCGCCTGATCAGTAAGTCATACAATATACAACACATAAACAGGTTGCTCATTTAATATGCAACCGACACAGGTTGCTCAACCAAATATGCAACACACACAGGTTGCTCAACCAAATATGCAACACATAATTAGGATGTTCATATAATATGCAACACACACAGGTTGCTCAACCAAATATGCAACACATACAGGTTGCTCAACCAAATATGCAACACACACAGGCTGCTCATATAATTGGAAAAACAGTAATCACTTTACGTTACCTTTCCCACTTGAATAATCAGTCATATAGAACATATAAGTCTCCCCTCTATCTGTAAGGCGGATGGCACATACAGTAGAGGCCAATTACAATATAATAACTCTCATTTATCTGTAAGGCTTTTGGCACAATATAGTCCCACATAAAGTGGCCAATCCCACATCAAGTGGCCAATCCCACGTCTGTAACCACAGACATGCCATGTCACAATATCATGTAACATTCCCAGCTATCTGTAAGGCTTTTGGCACGATACACCAGTGGCTATTCCCATGTCTGTGGCCAGCAGACATGCCAAGTCATAGGTATAATACAATTCAATCACTTATAGAACAAATCTATACTTGATTGTATTCCACTATACCCACAACAGCAGTTCATATAATCATATCCAAGTACATAAATAGTTACTTGTAATTACATCCACACATAGGGATATCAATATATAACATGTTAATATAATCATGTCAAACCATTTCCACAGTGCAACTTAACTTGTAAACACTGTTGAATAATGCCAAACCAATAACATGGTATAATACTCATACTCAACAAATAAAGTAGTGCAACACGTATTTAACACTATGGCACCACCAACCATGAATATGTTATAACATATGGGCGCAATATATACCAAGTAAGCCCTACATATCCATGTCATACTATTACATACCTTCTATAAAGGTTCTATAACAATTTACCAAGTTTTATCAACTTTGGTTCAAGTTCCACAATTGCCTTTTTAACCATTTTCAGAACAATATTTAAAGCCCTTACCTTCATCATTTTGGGTCATTTAAGACTCCCTTACCTAGTACGAATTTTGTACTAGCATTATAGTCATAGAGGGATCAATTCCGTACTAAGTTGCCCAAGTCTACACACTTGCAAAGTTAATACCAAACCCAGTCCTGCCAAGCCTTCACAATAGCGTGACATATACTTAAACACTATAGAGTACAATAATCCAACACATGGTATTTATACTCTTGCTGAAACTAATGAAATAGTACAACATATATTTAAACACGATTGAGTCACAACCAACCATGCTGATGTAAACGTTCAAGTACATAAACCGTTACTTGCATACAAATCCATACTTGGGATATCACTACATAATATGATAATATTACTCCCATCAAACCCTCACAATAGGGTGAGGTATATTTACCCTATGGAATCGTATCAATGCGACAACAGGGTATTTACACCCATGTTCCACCCATGAAATAGTGCTACAATTATTTCACGCCTTATATGAATCAATAACTATATAGAGGTAACCACACGTAGAGTTACAATGTAATATACGTAGCCCTACGTGCTCAAAATAACGTGGAACACCTTCTATAAAAGTTCCATATAATTTACCCAATTTTAACAACTTTGGTTAAAGTTTACAATTGACTTTCAACCAGTTTCGGGACAATAATTAAAGCCCTTCCAAATCCCAATTTGGACCATTTAAGGTTCCATTATATAGTACTAAAGCTGTACTATAAGTATAGTTACAAAGGAACTAGACCCAAGCTAAGTTACTCATAGTTACAAGCTCGCAAAGTAAGTACCAAAACCATGTCCTGGTCACGACTCGTGCTAATGGGCACGAGTCGTGCCCAAACCCTGCACGATTGCCTCAGTTTCCATGACTACCTTTCACGAGTTCAACCCCAGGTCAAGAGGTGTCGCACGACTCGTTACTACATGGTCACGACTCGTGCTTATGGGCACGAGTCGTGCCCAACATCAGATCCTCAGCATCAGCTACGACAATCATCAGTTACAACAACACATAAACCAATTCCCAGTTCCAGCTATGACCAGGAATATAAACCAACTTTAATAGCAATATAAAGGTTGCACAACAATCAAACCTACTCCCTCACGGGCATATAACAAGTGTATCACACAACCATATCAAATCTAAACCCAATAATTAGGCCATGTATTCCCAGTTGAACCAAACCCATTTTCTTTCCATTTCAACATCAAATTAAAATGATCCACTTTACCAAAGATCATTTATATCACATAATAACATCATTTACTTGGCATGAACAATTATTTGAACAAAACCATAATAACTTACCAAAATTTTCCGAAATAAAAGAAAGATTTAATCGGCTCCTAATCGACTCCCTGATCACAAATATGAAGTCTGAATTGGAAACGGATCAACGGTTGAATTGTTACGATTTTCCGAAGTTAACCCTAGGTTGAAGGAATGAAACGTAGGGAGAAAGATACTGATTTTGTTTCAATGAACTTTCTGGGAGCTTTTGATATTTATATAGCAATATTACGCTTTAGCTCCTCCAAGTTCCAACTCACTACAAACAACCACCTTAAGGTTTTATTTACACTTAAGCTCCTCAATACTTTTTATAACATTTTTACTCAAAATTCAAATGTTATAACTTTAACACCCTAATTCCCATTTGGCCCTATTAGACATTATATAATTAAATTTACTTTATTCCCAACCTAAATCACATAAGTTGGCCAATATATATAAATAACCACATAACAGTGCAATAATCATATAATGTCTACCAGGAAATGCTATGCACCCCACTCCCACGTGCTCCACGTGTGCCCAAATTGGGGCCTAAGATTAGGGTCGTGACATTGAGTGTGTGTGTGAGTATGGGATTCGCCGGAGTTGAGGGGGACGATCACCGGAGTTGAGGGATCGGCGCCAAAAGTTGTGGAGGTGAGGGGTGGTGACGGAAGAGAGGGAGTAGAGAGAGAAAGTGTGTGTGTGAGAGAGAGAGTGTGTCTGTGTGTTTGTGACAGGGTGGGTGGGTGGGGAGGGAGTATAATTATATCATTTAAATTAAGTGAGGGATTATATGATAGGACAAAATATTTTTTAGGATTAGAAAGTAGATTGAGAAATAGGCTGTCTAAGGATGTAGATTAGATATTATTGAGGGACTATGGCGTAATTTTCTCTTTTGCAATCTGGTTCTCAATATTTTAATTTTGCCAATCTTATTTTTAAGGTTGTCATTTTGTTGCAAATTGATATAAAAACAAACTTTTTGTTAATTAATTGACAGAAAGATTGTAATATGCCACACACATGACATTTTAAGGGGCAAATTCATCATTTTTGAGGCAAGTGTGAGGGTGATTGTAGGCAGGCTTTTTCCCGCACATTGTAAAGGCAATATAGTCTTTCCCCATGGCAGTTGTTGTTGATACGTTGCAATTAGATTAGAGATTTAATGTTATTCCCAAATTGTGATTGCTAACGAAATAGGGGAGTAATTAGGGTTCTTACGATGTCAACGAAAGAAAGCGCAAAATTGGTTCAAGCGTGCAGACGACTATTTGGTGGATGGAACACCTATGGTGAGTTTTTGTTTCGAATTTTGTTCTGATTCTTCAATGTTTTCAATAATGGTACAATATTTGTTGAACGATTCTTCATAATGTGTTTTTGTATGTAATGGGTCCATGAACTTGTATACATTTCTGATAAAAAAAATTAAGTTTTCGTACTTTTTGTTTGTTTATTGTTAAGTATGTTTTTGGTCTCGTATTTGTCCCCTCTACCCATACTTGTATTTATATATAATGGGCCCTTTAACTGTGATAGTTTAACAATTGTAGCATGTTTATGTTTGTTGTTTGTTTTTTCTACTTGAATATTGAATGATTTATGAAATATTTTTTTGTAGGTTTCAGCAAATATTATAGTGCATGATAATGAACCTCAATAACCATCACCGGGAGTTATGCACATGGTTATTCCATAAGAGAATAACTAATTAAAATATTCACATACATTGGCTCATATTCTCCAGCAAAGAAATAAGTAAAGGTGTCATCCAGAAGGGAGGAAAGCCATTTATTACATTAAATCAGCAAAAAGTTTCTCAAGAACGAAGGAAAGAAGATGGATGCTTACAAGGTTAATAGGTCATTAACCCTTCTTAAGGTCAATCAATAGTCAATGAGGGTACAAATGGTAAGGGGAGTAAGAAACCAAAAACCTAAAAAAAAACTCAAGTGCAAGAACCTCAATAGAAACTAAGAAAGTCTCGAAGATGTATAGCAAACAAGAGTTTTAGTTCCAAGGAAAGCGATCTCATACCCATTGATCAGACTGAGGATATGGATGAAGAAAGTGAATGAAACTTTGTATTTAGGCTATTTTTTTGCTTTTGGTATAGCTTGTTTGGAAAATGTTTAGTACAAACTTAGTATAGGACAGTGGTTTGGCTTTTGGTTTAGCCCTTTTGTGAATGTTGTTAAAAACTTGTAATAGGGTTGTTTTTGGGTTTTGGTATAGCTCTTGGTGATTGATATATTCAAAACTATATACTCCCTCCATCCCATTATTTAGTTCACCCTTTTAGTCATGGCACAAGAATTAAGAAAGTAATATTTATATTCAAAAATATTATGAGAGAGATATGTTAATGAAGTTTAATAAAAGTCACATCTCAATTTTAAAAACTAACCATTCCCTCCAAAATTCAAAATTCAAAAAAAAACAGGTTATACATTTTTAAACAGTACTAACTTACAATTACAAGGATCACAATCCACGTGATCTAAACAAAATAATTTCCCTCCAATTTTTTTGAGGGAACCATTACAGAAGAGAAGGTTTTTTAAATTCAAAAAAAGAGTAGTCATCATCTTTACAAAATACTGTGAGGACCCCGACCCGGAACCTACACGTGTTCCGAGTTGGAGCATCCTCAAACTAACCCAAATTTACTAAACTTTGAAAACTTTGATATAACTTTCAAACATAACTAGATTAACATAACCATTTCAAAACAACTCCACTACTCCCCACACCAGAGGAAGAGTGGACTAACTTTGAAAATACTAAATTGTTTTTGTTACAAAAGATTGTGGTTCCAACGTAGAAATTTAAGTTTATAATTACAAACTTCCATAGAGGAATTATAACAAAATATACTTTCTACGCCAACCTAACGTACCCCGACAATACCCAAAAGCTCACTGCCAAACTCCTTTCCGCCCTTACTTGGTCGGTCCGCCTGTCTCGGGATCTAAAAACATTAAAGGGAGAGGGGTGAGAATAAATCTCAGCAAGCTATTATGAATGCAACAATATGCCAAATAAAATGCAACACATAACAAGTTGCACATAACACATTGGAAAAGCTGTAAACACCTTCCATTACCTTGGTTTACCTTTTTCCGTCTGAACAATAGTCGTACAATATTGGGTATAATAATACTTCAATCTTAAGTGAGCTGCTTAAGCAATATTCACATCTTATAAGACCCGTTTTTCAGGGAACCAAATAAGATAGTAGCAACTCTGTAAGGCTTTTGGCTCACTACAGATGCTATACCCCGACCTGTGGCCACAGGAGGGGACGGTCACAGATATAACATAATCCGATCACATTAGGTCACACTTCCATAATTGATCGTATTATGTTATACCCCCAACATCAGCTGATTAACAAATTATCAAACACATAATAGTTACTTGAAACATAATCCACAAAAAGGGATAACAATATAGCAACATGGTAAAATATACTCATGTTCAACCAATATCATAGTGCCACATTTATTTAACACACTATGCATAATATAAACAATGTATAAGAATTCAAGTAAGGCAAGGAAGTATCATCAATCCATCCTACAAGGTCATTATACAATAATACAAGGGCCCTATGAAGGTTCAAGCTCAATTTACCAAGTGGGAGTCACAATTTATAAGTGACCAAACAAGATTGCTAAACTAATTCTGGTTCAGATTTAAAGTGAAGTTCTGGGGTCTTGGGCGACCGCCCATACCACTTGGGCGACCGCCCAAGTGGGTTTCCAAAGGTATACTAGTTTCTGCCCTCTTTTGGGCGACCGCACATCACCTCTTGGGCGACCGCCCAAGAGGGTTTCCAAGGCAACCAAGTTTCTGGCAGCATGGGCGGCAGCTCATGCCCCCTTGGGCGACCGCCCAAGTGCCCTTCCAGCAAATTCCCAGATTTCAACTCTTCTTTACCTATTTTTCTTTTCCTTTTAACCTTGCTTATTTCCATGAACACCAAAAGATACCCTAGTTTAGCCAAGTTCAACATAAAACAAGTAAACCCAACATAATTGTGAATGTGGTGCCCAAATTTTTGTTGGATTCACGCGAGTTTGAAGACATCCGGTTTAATTTGAAAAACGGAGTCGCCACGCCATTTTGATTACCTCAAAACTTTGAAAAAAAGGTTTTTACTTGGGTTCGGAGGTTAAGTTACCCCTTGGGAAGAACGTTTGGCGTTCACCCAAAGTGCCTTGCCGGAGCAAGTCTCCCAAGATTTCAGTAATCGTGCTTGCTTGCGTGCTTTCTTGTGTGCATGTGTTTGAGAAAAAGGGGGGGAATGTCCCAAGTTGTCTTCCGGACGTACAAACCATTTGTTGGTTGTCGCTCGGGATTCCTTGGAATTTTATGTATTTGGGATTATGATCCCGTCCTCATCTTATGACTTGTGATCATCGCATTTTAAACCTCGGGACCCTCGGGACTTGCGTGATCGAGAGAATGACTCTCTTTTGGTCAAAGATGAGGTTCTTTAGAAAAAGGAGGGTCCTTAGCCCATCAATCCTACGCTTTAAGACGGCCGAGCTCATATAGATGCTTCATACTCTTTCTTAAGCGATAATCGGAGATATAGGGTTCAAGGTGTCCCTTTCTAAAGAGATATGGAACCTTTAATGGAAGGAACGATGTAAAGATAGGATCTTTTACACCGGTCCATTCCTAGGTTGTTAATGGGGGAATGGGGAAATGTATGTAAAAATGAATCTTTAATGAAAAGATGACATTTTTGGGTTGCAAATGATGCACTTAGTTTAAAGAAATGATCTTTATTGCAAATGATGCATAAAGATTTGATTTTTATGCAAATGATGCATTGGAAAAGGTTTTGAATGCAAAGGATGCATTTTTATTGAAAAGATTGGATTTTTATGTGCAAATGATGCATGAAGATGACATTTTTATTTGAAAATGGGGGTTTTAGGTGCAAAGGATGCACCTTTATGGGAAAAGACTACATGTTTATGACAAATGATGTCTAATGCATGCCAAAGGGAAGGGGAATATAAAGATAGGATCTTTAATCTACCAAGTCCCAAGCAATATAAAGACAATGCAATGAGCAAATTATAAAGCAATTAGGATGCAAAGGTAGGGCGTGCGAGGTTACCAGTAAGCTTCCTTCTTCTTTGGTCGGAGCTAGAAGGAGAGGTTGGTCTTGGATCTTGAGGAGGAGGGAGGGAGCTTCTTGGCCTTCTTCTTCACCTTCTTGAGCTTCCAGCGATATTCTTCACGTATTTGGAGTGTTTGTGGGTGACTTGCTATGGATTGTGTGTGTTGAAATGGGTAGAGGAGGGCTCTATTTATAGGCGATGCGGATAAGGCTAATGAAGCCGTGCGGCTAGGGACGGCGAGCTAATGCGGCCGTGCGGCATTATCCATTGTGACTCGGCATTTCTAGAACCATGCAAGGTGGCAAATTCTAGAACCCTCTTCCTAATTAAGAAAACGTGTTTCTTAATTAGGAAGGCTTTCTTAATTAGGAAGGCTCCCTTCACCCTTAATTTAATTTGGAATTTGTTCGAACATTTCGGAACACTAGGAAGGTTTGGGAATTACAGGAAACTTACCGAAATTGCCGGGAAATTTAACCGGAAGGCATGAGCCAGGTTGGGTACTTACGAAGCCCCTCGGCAACGTCACTTGCAAGGCGAGTGGGGTTGTCGATAGAAAGGATCCGATCGGCGAATGCGAGACGGATTGGGTGACGAGGTGGTCGAGTGGGTGAACCTCTGGAAGGCTACCTACGTATCCGGAGGAATCAAGCCGAGGCCGTAGTTCGGAATTAGGATCCGGCGGGGAGGAAGAAGAAGCGGTCTCTTCTTTGGGGAAATAGAAGAGAAAATGACCTAGGAGGTCAAGCAATTGATCCTTGGGATATGCTAGGAGTGACCAAGGTTGTCGGATATACGAACCTCTATGAGGGTGCTTTATCAGCGAGGAGTGACAAAGAAACGGGGGTGACCAAAGTGGTCGAATGGCTGGACCTTTTATAAAAGGCTACCTACGTATCCCGGAGGAATCAAGCCTTGATCGTAGTTCAAGCATCACTAGATAGTTAGGAACGATGTCTAGGATCCTTGAGATTTTGACAATTAATGGAAATTTGTCACACGATTGACAATTCTTGGAGGATGTCACACGATTGACAATTACTTGGAGGATGTCACCTGATTGACAATTACTGGAGGATGTCACCTGATTGACAATTACTGGAGGATGTCACCTGATTGAAACTAGAGCTTACGTCACTGTCGAGAAGATAGAGGTAGCTAAAGTTTGGTGAACTTGAGCATACGTCTCAATCTCTTTCGAATAAGAGATATGGGTTGCAAAGCTAGAATGATTTAAGCATACGTCTATATCTCTTTCGAATCAGAGATATGGGTTGCCAATGACTTGAGCATACGTCTCAATCTCTTTCGAATCAGAGATATGGGTTGCCAAAGCTAGAATGATTTAAGCATACGTCTCAATCTCTTTCGAATCAGAGATATGGGTTGCCAATGACTTGAGCATACGTCTCACTCTCTTTCGAATCAGAGATATGGGTTGCCAAAGCTAGAATGATTTAAGCATACGTCTCAATCCGGGATAGAGGTAGCTTAAGTTGATAGAAACTTGAGCGTACGTCACTATTCGGGATAGAGGTAGCTTAAGTTGAAAGAAACTTGAGCGTACGTCACTATTCGGGATAGAGGTAGCTTAAGTTGAGAGAAACTTGAGCGTACGTCACTATTCGGGATAGAGGTAGCTTAAGTTGAGGAGAACTCGACAATTCGGAGGTTGTCACCTAGCGTTATCCCGTTATAACGAAATTAACGGAGGTATTTGGCGGGAATAAAGCTTAATTGCTTAGAGATAAGGGATATTTTTTGAAAAGATGTTATCTTGGTTAAAAGATAACGGAAATTACATGCCCAGTGGAAGGTCCGGGGGCGGGATTGTAATTTTACGCTCGGAGCGAATGAGGCCGCCGGCATGAGATGGAGAAAAAGGAGCCGTACGGCTAGAGACCTGTTTTTACAGATTATTTAAAACAGGTTTGAACGGGCATTGGGCATTATTGCCGCCCAAGAAGCCGAGGAAGAGAGAGGAGAAGGGAGAGAAATTTTGAAATTCCTTCAATTCCCTTTGGCTCTCTGATTTGGAATGGATCCAGGAGGGAACCCAATGCGAGGCAAGCTAGAAGGAACATCTCCGCGAGGCTGCGAGAAGGAGGAGGAAGGAGCTCGTTCGGACGGAGAGGAAGTATGACTTCCTTACGCCTCCATCGGAGCTCTATCAGGGAGAAGGGAGCATAAATCAACGAACCCTCGATCGGTTGGGGTAAGCATTCTCATTTTGCTCAAATCCGTCGATTTTGCTTGATTTTGAATGATTTAGGGCTTGACCCAAATTTTAGGAATTTCCTAGGATTTTTTCTTAGGATTTTTTTGAATGATTTTGAGATGCATGAACAACCTATGAGGCTAAGAATATGCATGTGCAATTTATTTGATGAAAATTATGAGAATGACTCACTTTTTTTTCTCGCAAATGAAGTAAGAATGAGAAATGTCTAAATATGAGACGGAGTTCTTGCCTTGTGCTAGAACTAGGTCAAAATTCTGATTTTCAATGAGAAAACATGATTTTGGAAGATGAAAAGGATTCATGCATGCCATTTTATTTGAAAAATAATGCTTATGTGCAAAGAATCGTGAAAATTATGATTTTGTGCCTTAGGAAAACAACGTGCTTAAAATGACGTGTTTCAAATGATGAAAGTCACGTTTTTTGATGCAAATGATGCTAAAAAAAAAACTTTTGTGAATGCTTTTCTTTTGAAAACATGTGCGCTTTCGTGAATATATGCATGCTTTTGAAAATGACGAATGATTGACACACTTCTTTGTTGTGCTTGTCTACAGGAGAACAAGTCTAGAGGACCATCTGAGATAGCGGTCAGGCTTTGGCAGAGGATGCCGGATTTTGAGAAGAATGGGGTGAACCCCAAGAATTTGGTTAGGGCTACCGGTGCAGGACGCGTTTGTAGAGGCCATCGGCACGGGGATTCACATCACGTCTAAGAGCGAGGGCTTGGTCCAGGCCCTATACGAGTTTTGGTGGGATAGCACCCATAGCTTCCACGAGTGGGGAGAGGCGACGGTGACTCCTGCCGATTTTACGGCGGTGCGGCTGCGGTTCACCGGGAGGCCCGTGACTTGGAGAGACCATATTACAGTGAGGAGTTCCGGGCTTTGGTTGGATTTGAGCTGATTCCCGAGGATTGGGTATGGAGGCAGCGGAACGTCGAGGTGGCGATTCGAACTTGCATGCGAGAACTTTCTTTGCTAATGATGTGGCTTGCCAAGCTGGTAGAAACATTCATATGGTTGATGCTATCGGTCACTATCTTTGCTAATTACAGGACGCTGGCCATGACTTGCCTCCTTGATTCTCTGGAGGATGTGGATGGGATAGGGACGGTCTCTTGGGGAGAGGCGGATTGGGTGAGTTATACTTCTCTCGGGACATGTACGGTCGAAACAAAGCTGCTTCTATGGGTGCTTCTCATTTGCCCTTGAGGTAGCCTCTCTTTCTCTTCTCTTTTCTCTTTTCTCTTTTCTGTCTTGAGACTTCTTATGAGAAAAATGACCTTTTTGATGTTTTTGAACATGCAGGCCTGGTTTTGCGAGGTGATCGGGTTCTTTCCTTGGAACCAGGCGAGTGATATCACCATTTTCCCTGCGATGGTTATTTGGAGGGAGATGTGAGGGATAGGTTCACGGGGAAGACCCGGATCACTTTCGACTACAAGATGGTGAAGCTTGTGCTCAATAAGGATGGACCGGATGGAGTGGACTTCTACCCACAGGGGGCAGGTATCAGGAGATTTTCTTTGGGAGATGCTATTGAGGTGACGAGGCGAGAGGAGGTGGCTCAAGGGCTGACTTGTGACATCATATATCTGGGGACCGTTTCTCGAGCGGCGTAGTCATGTCCCTCCATTGGATGCCATTACTCCACACGATCCTCCGGCACGGATGTTGCGGCCCGAGGGAGCGCGGGCGGATGAGATTGAGAGGTACCGGGGAGGTATAGGCTGCGGAGGAGTATTTTGACATGGGTACCCCCTACAGCTGTGTTTGTGGAGCGGCGCTGAGGGCGCCACAGGCGACGAAGGCGCGATCACTCGGGGATATGGGGAGGATGAGCCTGCGGCCCGCCTATCCCTCCTGCACACCTCTCATACGTCGTACACGGAGTGCAGGAGGATGAGAATTCTGTCACGACACGAGGAGCCCCAGTATACCCTGCCCACTTTGATAGCACTTTGTGAGTATACTCTTAGGGTCTTATTCCCTTTTTAGCTTTCAGATTTTACGTTTTTGCAATTTTACGAGATTTTTAGAGATTTTCTGAGATTTTCTTTTCTTTTCTCGAGGTTCCGGCTCGCACCTATGACAGGTTGGTCGGGCGAACAGGGGTTGGAAAGACGTGTGCCGATCCTTGGTCAAGAAGGCGCCTGCGCTACTAAAGCGTCAACAAGCGTGCGAGCCTTTGTGCGCAAAAGGAGAGCATGTCGGGCGCGGCATCCTCTTCCTCGGCTTCGGAGTATTCATCCGGTGCCGAGGCCTCAGGGCGGAGGTCCTAATGCGATATCTTGGAGCAGCTGGCGGAGTACGAGCACGACAACATCCCTCTTTCCGATGCGAGCGACCAGGAGGACGTGATGAGAGAGCCTAGCGTCTATGAGCTGAGCAGCGATGAGGAAGAAGAAGAATCGGAGGCCTAGGAGGTCTCTAGAGTAGATTTGGAACAAAACAAACAATGAACACTTTTTTATGCACAACTTGTTTATTTTTTGCTTTATTTTGACGCCGATGGGGCGAAGACATTGTACTTATGTTTTATTTACTTTTCTAATTTATGCTTTTTCAATTTGCATATTATCTGAGCCTTGGGGCGATTTTTTGCTTGGAATCGGGGCTGAAAATGGGCCAAAATGATTTATAATGGTGTATAAATGCTTGAATGGCTTCTGGATATGTTTTTGTACAGGTTTTGGTTGAAAAAGTGGGGTGAAAACTCCCTTGGGCAGCAACTTTGGTTGCTGCAGAATTTTTTTCTGCAGAGGGCTAATGTAGCCGTGCGGATAGGTCTCTGGGGCAAATGAAGCCGTGCGGCTCACAGTTCTGTCTGAGCTGGTTATTTTCTGAATAAAAGCAAGGCTTGGCCATTTCATTTCATTTTCACTCTAGACTTGTCCCAATTGTTCCCAGAGCACATTTTGGACCTAAAAGCACCATCTTTGATCACTTTTGCGATGGAGAGGCCCGTTAGACTACAAAGGGGGAAGAGAGACCATTTTCTGTCCGGTCTTCAATCTTGGGCGAGACATAACTTCCAAAATCACAAGGGGCTGCTTGATTCTTCCTTCAAGATCAAGTCTTTATGGCATTTGAGGGATCTCCCGCCCGATTGGGACCTGTTGAGAGCCGCAGCAAAGTTCTGGGACGTCCGGAGACATGTTTACTGCTTTTCTTACAACGAAATCGTCCCAACGCACGAAGACTTCAGAGCCTTGATTGGGGGTCCCGAGACTGAGGCTATATCTATTCCGCTGATCGGAGACGTGCCGGTGGCGGTAAAGCTTGCATCTTTTCTGCAGATTCCTCTGGGAGAGGCTGAGGAGATGATGGTAGCTTCGGACAGGATTGACCTTTCCGAGATCCCGGGCAGGTTTGGATCTCCAGCTATGGCTGCTACCATGGTGGCTATGGACGCATTTATCCTTTGCGTCTTTTCTGTTCTGTTTACTGCTGAGTCCGTGGGGATTTGTCACGGTGGTCTCCTGGACATGGTCAGAGACTGCAGGGCTGGGAAGGATATCGTCCCACTGGTTTTGGGAGACTTTGCATGGGATCGACAGGATGGCTCGGGGAGACCATTTCATGAGGTCCGGGAGTCCGGCTATGTTGACTTTGTGGCTGCAGGAGAGGCTCGGGGCTTTGCCTGGGGCTTTGCCGACTCAGTGCCCTTGGGTGATTTCTCGGAGAGGTGCACCTAGGCAGCAGGAACAGGGTAGCTGGGAGCTGATGATGGCTAGGCTATCCACTTCGGACATCCGTTGGTGGATACCACACTGGAGGTTGCAGACCAGGAGGATATTTCAGGAGTCTTATGCTGTGAGGGTTCCAGGATTCTGCTGGTCATCCTTCTACATACCCTGCTTGGTATCCAGGCAGTTTGGGGCTTTACAGGAGCCTTTGAGTGACTGGGAGGACATCCGGACCATGGAGGTGATGTCTCTAGACATGAGGGACCCAGCCAGCTTCACTTTTTTCTCGAGGGCTTGGACATACACTGCTTTCCCACCCAGGGCTATCTTTAGGAGCAGGAAGAGCACGATCTTGACCACTGTCTACTTGGACTGGTACGAGAGGGAGATGGGAGCGACTCAGGTTATCTTGGAGGATAGACGCCGAGTTTTATTGGGGGATGACCACGACTCGAGTAGGACTCTGAGGGAGACCGAGGCTAAGGCGAGTTGCCATAACCAATCAGGTGACTTGGTCAGGGACATGGAGGCTCGGTACAAGAGGTTGTCCGAGGTTGCTCATTTGACTGAGTCTCAGAGGGAGGAGATACGGACTCGTGCTCGTATAGAGAGAGCGCTTATTGACACGGGGTTGGTAGAGGCTCCAGTGAGGATACCAGAGGTCAGGATGAGGGATACCGACATTATTGAGAAGAAAAGGAAGAAGACTCGACGAGGCCGAGGAAAAGGGAAGAAGACTGAAGAAGACTCAGCGAATGACGACTGACAAGTCTTTTCTCAAGATCCTCTTATTGCCATTTGCAAACACATTAGTTTATTTAGGCATTTTATTGTATTTTAGATCTTTTTAGCAGGTTAGCAGAGTCAAGAGGTAGACCGTGCTTGAACTCATCAAGAAATTTTTGACTTGTAATGAACAAGAAATATTATTTTAGAAATTAATCAAGACATGTTTCATGGAAATTCAAATGTCTTATTACTTGGGACCCGTTTTATGAAAACTGAAATACCCTTTTATTTATTGCTAAGGACGCACTTTATGGAAGCTTTATTGCCCTTTTTTATTGTTTAGACCGAACCATATATGGCTGCCTACGTTCCCCTTTTACAAGAAAGGCTAAGGGGCTCAGGTCTTCGTAGTTCATTCCGGTGAACTAACAAAACTAAGTCTCTTTTTTTTTCTGCAACCCCGTTTTTTGCCTAGACCGCCCTTTTTGGGGTTTTTCAAATTCTAGCCGGGTATTACTCTTTTTGCACTAAGATTTTTTTATATATATATTTTTTTATTTTATTTTTTTTTTATTTTTTTTTTCCGTGCAACCCCGTTTTTTGCCTAGACCGCCCTTTTTGGGGTTTTTCAGTTCTAGCCGGGTATTACTCTTTTTGCACTAAGATTTTTTTTTTAATTTTTTTTTTAGACATAGTATCTTCTGAGCTTATCACCGTTGACTGGGTGGACAAAGGGATTGCCATCCAAGTCTGCAAGCTTCATTGCTCCTCCTGACAGTATCTTCTGCACTACATAAGGGCCGATCCAAACAGGTTCCCATTTTCCCAGGGGGTTGTCTCTGGTGGGGCTTTACTTTCAGCACTAAGTCACCCTCTTTGATGTCTCTGGCCTTGACCTTTCTTATCAAACGCTCGGCCATTCGCTCTTGCAGGCTCGGGTGTGCTCCATGGCTTTGAGCCTTCTCTCATCGAGCAAGGCTAATTCATCATGCCGCCGCGGCCATTCTACTTCATTGACACCAAGCTTTCCAGGAGGACCCTTAATGACGGGATTTCCAACTCCACCGGTAACACCGCTTCCATCCCGTAAGTTAGGCAAAAGGAGTTTCTTCCCCGCGTGGTGTTCCGACAGACGTTCTGTAGCCCCAGAGTGCTAGGTGCAGCTTTCGGGCCAATCACGACCACGGGTGGCCATCTTCCTGACTGATCCGCTCGAGTGTCTTATTAGCGGCTTCCACAGCTCCATTAGTCCGAGGTCCGTACGGACGACTTGTGGCGAGTAACTTTGAATGACAAAGCAGCCTATCGCAGTGTCCTTCGAAGTGTGTCCCATTATCAGAAATGATCTCGTTGGGCACCCCATATCTGCACATTATGTTTTCTTTGATGAACTGGGCCACTTTTCTGGAAGTGAGGACCTTGTAGGACTTGGCCTCTACCCACTTGGTGAAGTAGTCGATGGCTACCAACACGAACTCGTGCCCATTGCTTCCTATCGGGGCTATTTTCCCTATCACGTCAATGCCCCAAGTTGCAAACGGCCAAGGAGTCGTCATGCAGTACAGGTCATGAGGCGGAGATGGTTGAGGCTGGCAAACCGCCTGGCACTTGCTCGCAGGTCTCGGACGCTGCTGGACGGAGCCCGTCTCCATGGAGATCCAGTAGTAACCCATTCTGAGGATCACTTGCATCAGGGCTCTCGCATTCCACGTGAGGACGGCGGAGGACCATTGTGGACTTCGGGTCATCAACTCTCTGGCTCTTTCTTGAGTGACACATAAGAGGAGTGGTCCTTGATAGCGTTTCTTGTACAGGTTGCCTCCTAGGATGACATAATGGGAGGCCAACCTTTTCAGGGCTCGCAAGCTTTTGGCTCTGACACCTTCTTTTGGTCTACCTTCTTCGTCTCTAAAAGTTGACTCTCCGTCTTTGAGGAATTGGTAACCCTGATTGTACCAAGGTTCCTTTATAGGCTCGGGTCCCAGGTCCACTTCACAACAGAAGGCCTGGGGCTTCTCTTCACCCACTCTGAAGGGCTTTATGGCTTTTCCTCGGGATCTCTACCAATGAGGCTAGAGCAGCCAGGGCATCCGCGAAATCTGTTCTTTTCCCTTGGCAAGTAGTGGAAAGTCACTTCTCCTGAACCGTCCAGCCAACTCCTCCATATGGGCATGATACCGCTGCAGATTAGGGTCCAGCCTTCCACTTGTTGGAGACTTGGTTGATGATCGTAGGCCGAGTCTCCGTAAACTTCGAGCTCCTTGACATTTCTTTTCTAAGGCAGCCTCCAAACCAAAGAATGCAGGCTTCATACTCGGCGACATTGTTCGTGGCAGAAAGTTCAACTCGAGGGCTACGGGGGTATGCTCATCTTTCTGATCGACCAATAGCATTCCTACACCATTTCCTCTTTTGTTAGCGGCTCCGTCAAAGAACAATTGCCATCTATTCTCGTGCTCAACTGCAAAGATCCCTTCATCTGGGAATTGGGGTTCAGTGCCCTCTGTCTTCATTACCGGGGAAGTTCGCCAGTGCATCTGACAATGCTTGACCCTTGATGGCCTTTCTGGTCACATAGTTGATGTCGTATTCTGCCAAGAAGAAGGACCACTTCGCTAAACGCATCGATAGGGAAGGCTTGTCAAAGATGTACTTGATGGGGTCCATTTTCGAGACCAAATTCACAGGTGGGCTTCGCATATAATGCTTCAATTTACCGACTACCTGCACCAGTCCCGCACAGTCTTTTCACATGCCGAGTAATTGAGCTCACTCCCCTGTAGCTTCCGACAAAGTAAATGGCGTTTTCTACCCGAGAGTCTTTCTTTTCCGAGCAAGCATAGCCCCAACCGCCGTTGTCTCATGTGAGACAGATAGAGAGAAGAGGCTTCTGTCTACGTGGGGGCATAGGACCGGGGGATGTACTAAGTATGCCTTGATCCGGTCAAAGGCATCTTGGCATTCTTCGGTCCATTCTGTGTCCACATTCTTCTTCATGAGCTTGAAGATGGGCTCGCACATAGTGGTCAACTGATTGACGAAACGGCCGAGGTACCGCAATTTACCCATGAAGCTCTTGACTTCGGTCTGGGTTCGAGGTGGCCTCACATCCATGATGGCTTTGATCTTTCTGGGGTCAACTTCTATACCTCGCTCTGTGACCATATACCCAAGCACTTTTCCCCTTGTCACTCCGAAGGTGCATTTGGCAGGTTTAGTCTCATGGAATGCCGTCTCAACCTCTCAAAGAATTTTCGTAGGTCAACAAAGTGCTGCCCACCCTCTCCTTTCGGGAGTGGATTATCATATCATCTACGTATACCCTCAATCTCCTTGTGGATCATGTCATGAAAAAGCGCGGTCGCTGCCCTTTGGTAAGTAGCCCCGGCATTCTCGAGCCCGAATGGCATTACAGTATAACAAGAGGTTCCCCATGGTGTGGTGAAGGCCGTCTTTTCTTGGTCTTCCTCGGCCATCTTGATCTCGTTGTCGCAGCCTCGCAAAACCATCAACGAAGGATTTGACTTCGTAGTCGGGCAAGTGGAGTCCACCAGATGTCATGTTTGGGTGCAGGGTAGTCGTCTTTGGGCCGGGCCTTGTTCAGATCTCTGGAATCCACACAAGCAGAGCCGACCTTCCCATCGGGCCTCGGGTTACTTGGCCACGATGTTGGACAACCATGTCGGGTATTCAATGACTCTGATGAACCCTACCCGCAGTAGCTTCCTCAATTTCTTCTTTGACCTGCAGAGACCATTCCGGCTTAATCTTTCTTCGCTCGCTTTCCGGCTTAGCATCCGGTGCTAGAGGGATTCTGTGTTCTACTATCGAACCTGTCTAGCCCCGCATATCCTTGTATGACCATGCAAACATCGTCGACGTATTCTCCGAGCAGCTCGATCAATCTGTCCCTTTCAACCCCTGAAGAAGCTTCCAATCTGTGTCTCTTTAGGTTCCTCAATAGTACCCAAGTTCACACTTATCAAAACATCCTCGGCAGCTGGGCCCGGTTTTCCTCTTTTCTGAAACCCGCTTAAAGATTTCTTTAATGTATTGTTCGTTTAGTGTGTTTGCATCTTGTTCAAATGATTCATTATTAACCGTTGTTAAGTTTTGAGTTAATTTATCATTTGTTAAGTTGGCAATAAGAGGATAATCGAAAGATTTGTCATTTCATTCAAAATAAGGGGAAAGATGACATCGATTACATTTTCATAATCCTCAGGCGTGAGGCCTTCTGATGACTTCCGAGGACTCGGAATTCAAAGATTCCCGACTGACCGAATAGACAACAGGGTGTTTGACACGACCGGGTTGAGAAGGACGGGGTACCAATCCAAGCTCCGTGATCATTTGCCGTCGACTGGCTATCGGCCCCGAGAATGTCTCCCAATTCTTCAATGGCATTTCTGTCTTAGTCACCAAAGTGCGAGGATCAAAATGACTTTCACCATCGTCTCCAATAACGGCAACTATCTCATCGTCTGAACCAAGTCGATCAAGTCTCGGGATTTGTGCTTCTTCGTCAAACAACTCTTGCAAACCCCATCGATCGTCCTTCACCGCCGGCTGCTTCTATCCGGCTGATCTTTGGAAGAGCTAACTCAAAGGCGGAGAAGTCCATTGTCCCTGATGCCGACTCTTTGACACCGGCCGGATTTCCTTTGAAGACGTACTCATTCTCGAACTGTAGCGGTAGCCCCAAGGATATCTGGCAAATCAAGGAACATTCTTCGAACGGGATTGGTTGGCTTTCCCTAACTTTCTCAAGGTTCTCTAGAAGGGTTTTCTCGCAAAGAGATCTGGCGATCACTTTCATCATATTGTGTCCCTCCTTTTGTAAAGTAATGGGTCGAGACAGATCGTAAGGATGGAGCTGGACCCCTTCACCTTTCATGCTTTTAGCTTTTCCGGCATCCCGAGAGTTCGGCTTGTACCCCAAGCCATATCTCGGTAGTCTGTTCCTTCACATCAATGATGGTGTTACGACCTTGAAGTCTTCTACCCAATCCAAGTCCCGGAAGATTACTCATTTTTCGCATCATTCTCATGGCAGGAGGGATTTTATCGGAAGTAGTGGTGAGGTCAGCCAACACACTTTTGCCTTGGAAGAAGCTACGGAGAATCCGTCAATGCTAACCCTTCATCATCGTGCTTGATCTCCAATATCTGATATCCCCAAGCTGCCGGTTCCTTCTACCGTGACACTATCTCCATAAATGGTGGTGATAGTTCCATCACTCGACTGAAATTTGACGCACCGATGCAAAGTAGAGGCTACACCGTTTATCCGGTGGATCCAAGGCCGTCCCAAAGAAGGCAAGAAATGAAATCGGAATATCAATAACTTGAAAGTCAACGTCCATGACCTTTTTCCGAACCACATCTTGAGAGTGGCGATCCCCAAAACCGATCGTGAGTGGAGTCATAGGCCTTAATAGTCCGACTAGAAGGCTTTAAGTCCGTTGGCTTCGATCCAATAGATCCATCATTTTAGCTGGCAAGACATTCATTGCAGACCCTCCATCGACTAATACTCGTGGCAATCGACGCTCTTCTAACTCGGACTGTGATGTAAAGAGGTTCGTTATGACTAGCCCCATACTTTGGCAGGTCTAAGTCAGTGAAGGTAATGATGTTTCCGTAGTGGATATTTCCAATCATTTGGACGACCTCATCTGGGGTGACATCTATGGGCACCATGGTCTTGGCCAAACTTTCTTCTAGCTTCAACTAATGAGGGTATGAAGAGGTCAACAGGACCATAAGGAGATATTGGCTTGGGTACACTTCAACCGAGTTAGGACTGGATCCTCCTTATCGTAGTCAGGCTTTTCGCTTCCGGCTTATAAGGTCTTTTATCTCGTTTTGGCTCGTAGACGGTGCTTCTTTTGTCACCCTTAGGCCGCTCAACATTCATCTCGCCTGCATCGAGTCATCACATAGACATTGGATTTTCCTTAGTTATTATTCCTACCTGAGGATTCTGTCAATTCTTTCAAAGTCGAGGCGGATTCTTACCGGCGTATGGCCAATTCTGCTGATTGATCTGATTGACGGTGCTGCCGAAGCATAGGCGGCTTCCGAATCCGGTCCTGTGTTACCGGCTTTTTGACCTCTTCTGAGTTTGACCTACTGATTTCAACTTCACATTCTCCGTTTAGAGCTTTCACAGCCTCATTCAAACTTTTCAAAGTCGCATGCAACAAGAATTATCACTTCCGTGAGTTTGGAGCTTGGCAAATGGCTTTCTCATCCGAACCTAGCAACTTCTTTAACAGAGTAGGATCACATTCCTCATCACCGTCAAGCATGTTTTTTCTTTCCCCTGGGGTCAACCTTCGACGGCATCTTTGACATTGGCCAAACATTTTCTGAAGTGGGAAATTCCATCATCAATAAGGATTTCTGAGGGTCAAACCTCATGGCGGGTTCCTTTTCCTTACCGTCGAGAGAGATTTTCCGGGCTTTTTGGCTTCTGGGCTAACCACTCCTCTATTGTCCCTTCCCGCACTTCGACCGTGTCTTCATCAGTGTCACTACAGTAGCTCTCGTGGGAACTTTCGCCTTGTCTCTTATGACCAATGAGGGCAAAAGCAGGTCGGGATACTTGCCGCCATAAGAGGGGTATCTCGACTCTTCCTCGGGCTTAGGGATTACCAGGAAAACATCATTATCCTCGTAGGACATAAAGGGGACCTGGGTCGCCTCTAAACTCGTGACTCTTTCCAAGGCATCCATACATTCTTCTTCGTACCAAGTTTCAGGAGTGACTACTAACACCGTGATAGAGTCTACTCCTTCCCGATGAGAGTTTGGCTTCGGCGACGCTTACATGTCTCCAGACGTGGGCGGAGCCCACTTCCCTCTTTTGGCTAAAGCTTCGATCAAGTTCCTCCATTCACCTACCAAGTCCTTGTACGGAGTATTGAACTCTAGGATATAGGACTCATATACTACCTCATCTAAGCTAGCATCCTTCTCCGAGCCTTCGCATAGGCCGCAGACACACTTTGAAGTGATTTCATCCCCTATTCCAGGTCCGTGGCTTTCTACCTCATCTTGCCCTTCGTGTTTCACTTCCGTTGGCTCCAAGTCCATTCCTTTTACTGAACTGTCATCATCGTGGCGTAAAATCCATCCATTCCTATTCTCAAGTTTCCGACCGACTCTTCACCGTAGCCGTCCGAGAGGTAGGCAAATTCACAAAGCGTTGACAAATTGGAAAGGTCAAATTGGCACCTGGATTCCAAAGTAGGCTCAGCCGAAAGGAGGAAAAAGGTCCTGTGGGGGACCTGCAGAGGAAGCGAGGGTGTCGGGACCCTAATGCTTGGGGTATTGCAGAAGACCGAGAAGGGACAGCTTCGCAACGGGTTATATGAAGATGGGGGAGGGCATTGGTTATAGGATAGCTCTTCTTCCCTAGTCATCCGGTTACCCAAACCAAGACTGTTCTGTCAAATCGGCCATTCGACTCTCGAAACCGAGGATTCTGGCGAACCGTTCCGAGGATTCTGTGCTAACAAGTCAGCTGACCCTGTTCTCACCCACTTTTTCTCGCCAAGGGAAAGTGGATAGGAAAGGTTTAGACTCGGGTAGGTGTTTAGGTCAAGGCTCGTGCAATATGCAAATTAGAATCTTCAAGTTTACTTAAAACAGTGTCTTTTATTAATATCTATTTGGTTGGAAAAGGGGTTCTCGCCCTTCTTTTTCACAACTACTCTAGATCCTGGATCAGCGGGTTCCGTCACTACGTCTATAAGCCCCTCGTATTCCACCCGTATTTCGACCTCCCGGGGTGGGCGGCCTGCGGGCGAGGTCCTATGGGCACGCGGATCCCACCGACCGAGAGTAAAGAACGCTCCTATCGGGCTCTAGCGGGTCATAGGACCTTTCAACGCACGAGCGATGCGGATTATAGTCAAGGCAATACCGGGAAAGTCTCGTCTCTCGCCTTGATGGATCTTTGCGAGTTTCGCTTGAGCGAATGACGGTTTTGACTTTCGGTAATGTCCGAGAGAATAATAGGCATGGGTCGGGCGGTAAAGCCGGATGACACGGTGTCACATTGAACTTCGTTGCATACACGGTGCGTGGGTCGGAATCGAAGTCAATGCCTGGCCAAGATCTTGCCAATTTTTCCTTGTCGGAATTTTGCAGAGCTTCGCTTGAGCGAAAGATCTTTTGATTTTTTTGGCAAAGACTCGGTCTTGACTCTTACGCATTCCGTGCGGGTCAAGGTCAATAGTCAATGTCGGAGTCAAGATCCCACCGATTTTTTCCTTGTCGAAATTTCGGCAGAATTTCGCTTGAGCGAAAATCTTGGCTTCCGTTATGAGCTAAGGCTTGACCTTTACGTGGGTATGCAACTGGGCTATATGACACGGACTAGACCAAAAACCAACCAAAAGTCACGGTTTTTTGAAACGTGTGACACCTGACCGTGCATTGGTCGACACCGGGCCGCCATGGGAGGTTGGGATGATTCCGTGCACGCCCGGAGCATCGTAAGGTCTGTCCGTGATCGGCAGCTGGAACCACCCTCGGGTTTGAAGGACGTGCGTGCAAAGTGTACAGGATATATCAGGTGCGCGTAGTGTGCGGTCTCCTAAAAATGTTCCTTTTTGAGTTAAAACAGAGATTTTCATAATGTGTTTTAAAGGAATGATTTTCGGGACGGGGGAAAATGCAACACGTAAGCACGTAAATTTTCTGGGAGCCCTGCCAGTCATGAAGCTGAGTAGCCCCAAGCTGCTAGGACTGCCAGATTAACCATGATTTTTCCTGGTGAAATTGCCACTGAGGTCGCCCGGTCAGAATCCAAGGAGGATTGAGCCGTACGACTGCATGGATCAATTTTCCAGGTTCCACTCCTTTTGCTATTTTTCGGGTTGTTTCCCATTTCAAAGTATGCACAGATTCCAAGATGCAAATGATGCAATGCATGGTAAAGAAAGCAAGCACGATTAATGAAATCGGCGATGGGAGTCTAACCCGCTCAAAAGGGAAAAGCTTTCTTTTATTTTTTTCAAAATTGTTTTTTTTTTTCGAAAAGGGATACTGGTACGTGGATTGTTAAACCACCGGTTATCCCAACTCCCACGTCAGGGAGTGTACAGGAAGGGTAAGTGGTTTCCACCTATATACCGAGTATCGATTTTTTTTGTTTTGAAAATAAAAGCTTTTCTCCTTTGGGTAGTCCCCAGCGGAGTCGCCAAACTGTGAATGTGGTGCCCAAATTTTTGTTGGATTCACGCGAGTTTGAAGACATCCGGTTTAATTTGAAAAAACGGAGTCGCCACGCCATTTTGATTACCTCAAAACTTTGAAAAAAAGGTTTTTACTTGGGTTCGGAGGTTAAGTTACCCCTTGGGAAGAACGTTTGGCGTTCACCCAAAGTGCCTTGCCGGAGCAAGTCTCCCAAGATTTCAGTAATCGTGCTTGCTTGCGTGCTTTCTTGTGTGCATGTGTTTGAGAAAAAGGGGGGGGGGGAATGTCCCAAGTTGTCTTCCGGACGTACAAACCATTTGTTGGTTGTCGCTCGGGATTCCTTGGAATTTTATGTATTTGGGATTATGATCCCGTCCTCATCTTATGACTTGTGATCATCGCATTTTAAACCTCGGGACCCTCGGGACTTGCGTGATCGAGAGAATGACTCTCTTTTGGTCAAAGATGAGGTTCTTTAAAAAAGGAGGGTCCTTAGCCCATCAATCCTACGCTTTAAGACGGCCGAGCTCATATAGATGCTTCATACTCTTTCTTAAGCGATAATCGGAGATATAGGGTTCAAGGTGTCCCTTTCTAAAGAGATATGGAACCTTTAATGGAAGGAACGATGTAAAGATAGGATCTTTTACACCGGTCCATTCCTAGGTTGTTAATGGGGGAATGGGGGAAATGTATGTAAAAATGAATCTTTAATGAAAAGATGACATTTTTGGGTTGCAAATGATGCACTTAGTTTAAAGAAATGATCTTTATTGCAAATGATGCATAAAGATTTGATTTTTATGCAAATGATGCATTGGAAAAGGTTTTTGAATGCAAAGGATGCATTTTTATTGAAAAGATTGGATTTTTATGTGCAAATGATGCATGAAGATGACATTTTTATTTGAAAATGGGGGTTTTAGGTGCAAAGGATGCACCTTTATGGGAAAAGACTATATTTTTATGACAAATGATGTCTAATGCATGCCAAAGGGGAAGGGGAATATAAAGATAGGATCTTTAATCTACCAAGTCCCAAGCAATATAAAGACAATGCAATGAGCAAATTATAAAGCAATTAGGATGCAAAGGTAGGGCGTGCGAGGTTACCAATAGCTTCCTTCTTCTTTGGTCGGAGCTAGGAGGAGAGGTTGGTCTTGGATCTTCAAGGAGGAGGGAGGGAGCTTCTTGGCCTTCTTCTTCACCTTCTTGAGCTTCCAGCAGTATTCTTCACGTATTTGGAGTGTTTGTGGGTGACTTGCTATGGATTGTGTGTGTTGAAATGGGTAGAGGAGGGCTCTATTTATAGGCAGTCTGGATAAGGCTAATGAAGCCGTGCGGCTAGGGACAGCGAGCTAATGCAGCCGTGCGGCATTATCCATCAGTGACTCAAAGATTTCTAGAACCATGCAAGGTGGCAAATTCTAGAACCCTCTTCCTAATTAAGAAAAACGTGTTTCTTAATTAGGAAGGCTCCCTTCAGCCCTTAATTTAATTTGGGACTGTTCCAGAACATTTCCGGAACACTAGGAAGGTCCGGGGAATTACCGGGAAACTTACCGAAATTGCCGGGAAATTTAACCGGAAGGCATGAGCCAGATTTGGGTACTTACAATAATGTAACCTTAGATTATTTATCACTACAAATTCCACCCATTTCATACCCTCTAGATTATCTTCCATGAACATTAATTTCAACCTATTCCATTTACCAATCATCCCACTCATATAAGGTTCCCAAAGCATGAAACAAACTTCATAAGAACAAGAATATCATTTAAGAGGTATGAACATTTAGGAGAAAGGAAATCATAACAACTCACTTTAGGATTTTTTTGGATGAAAAGATGATATCCTTAGCTTGATTGATTCCCTTAGTTGTCCCAACCTCAAATGTACTCTTGAATTTGAAAATGGATGAGAAATGGGCTTGCTATGTGCCTTGGAAGATGAGGCTTTCAATGGAGGTTTTCCATGGAATTGGTAAGAAGAAAATGAAAGTAAGAAGAATGATGGGGAGGTGAAAGGAGTATGGAAGGTATGGGTTGTTTTGACTAATTGGGACAAGGAGGATGAGTGAATTAGGGGGAGGCATGGCCCCCCATGCCACCAATACTCAAGGCTTTCACCAAAATAACAATTTGGTCCCCTAATATTCCAAAGCATTTAAATTAAACCCTCCTACTCAAGTATTTATTCCACATACTTTAATCCTCCTTCCACATTTTATTCATTTTCTATTATTATATTTTTCCCAATGCTTTATTTTATTTCTCTAGAAATCCTAAGGGTTCTAAATTATCTTCCAACCATTTCATCTTGACATAAGAATGTAAAGACATAAAATAGACACATAAGTTAACATTAATATTAAAAGCATATAATATTATACTAAAATTGTGCCTAGGGTTAGGGTCGTTACAAATACAGCCACAACAACAACAAATTTCAATACCAAATTGGTCCGAACAACAACAAATTCTTCAAGGCTCTTCAAAACAAAGATTCAACATGGCTTCATCATCAGGCTGCAACTTGTTATCCAAGCCAAATTTAACTCAAAATCAAGCCAACTTGCTGGGACAATTCTTGATTGAAGGTTTGGTGGAGGGAAAGCTTCCTAGAGGATACATACGTGTGGCTGCAACAAAATATGGGGTCAGCAGAAGAACTATCTTCAAATATTAGAGGAAGGTCCAGGATCAACGGGCCCAAGGAATACCTGTCAATTTAAATTCAAAAAAGAAAGGTACATTAAGGACTAAAAGAGTGAAATTTGATGAAGAAAAAATGAAAGGAATTGAGTTTCGTAAAAGAGGAACAATTAGAAACCTTAGTCAAGGTTTAGGAGTCAGTAAATCTACAGTTGGGAGATGGAAAAAAGAGGGTGTGATCAGGGCTCACACAAATGCAATCAAGCCAGGTTTAACTTTTACAAACTGTTTAGCAAGACTCAGATTTTGCCTTGAAGCTCTCTCATTTAATGCAAAGAAGAACATAGTCGGGCCAAGCCCATGAATCATATCATACACTTAGATGAGAAGTGGTTTTACATAACCAAAACAAACGAAAGGTATTACATTTGTCAAGGTGAAGAAGAGCCACATAGGACATGTCAAAGCAAAAGATTCATCACAAAAGTGATGTTTCTTTGTGCTGTTTCAAGGCCAATTGTTGATGGAGAAGAAAATTTAAGCTTTGATGGAAAAATTGGCATGTGGCCACTTACAAAAAAGGAGCCAGCAAAGAGAAATAGCAGAAATAGAGCAGCATGTACAATGGTAACAAAGGCATTGGAATCAATCAATAAAGAAGTGACCAAGAATATGCTCATAACCAAACATGATGCATGAGATGGAATTTGTGCACATGTCTTTGGGTAATGGTATATAATCATATATCTACTCTCAGAAAAGTCTCATCATAGAGTAGTTTTTGAAGGGTCAGCCACATAAGACAGCTTTTTGTAACATTTGACTGTCAATGAAGCTTAAACTTTAATGTTTATTCATTCTCAGAATTGAATCATCATAGAAAGGCTCCACACAAATTCATTCACATAGCATCTCACCAATTCAAACTTCACTTAAGCACACAATACCAATCTCAACACATAAACCTATCCCAGACAAATTCATTCAAGCCGAGACAGTGTGTAAAAAAGTGCTCAAAATAGCAAAAGTTTTTATCATTGCACATAGAAAAAGTTCTTATCAGCAAATTCATTTTAGTGAGCAGTTGAAACAAACAATCAAAAAAATTTCTTCAAGATGCCATACTCATCATTTCACAGCTACCTTTTACCCAACTCCCAAAAATGTAGTCAACAAAAGAGAAGAACAGAGACTAGAGATTAAGAAAGAATACATAAACCTATTCCTTGAGCCATCGTTGTATAGCCGGAAAGTGCAAACCCAATATTAGCAAGTCATTTCTGTGCTCTTCAACCTTTCGCTCAAAGTGGGACTTAGATGGTTTAATCGTGGGTGGAGTCCATTCGTAGACAGTGTTATCCTCTCTAAATCTAAAGTAGGGAGATGGACCATTTTGGGCTGTAATGGCGTCAAGTTGTTCGGACAGAGACCACCATGGCTCGTCAAACACAGACAACAGAAGACCTTTTAGATATGGTTGAGTCAACAATTCCCCAAATATATTTCAATATTCTCGTGTTTCCTCAAAAAAAATGGCTTCCCCAACCTGAGATTTGTCATTAATAGACGAAAAAGGGGTGAAGTTTGATGAATCGCCGGCGACGATTGAAGTATCGTTCGTCACCATGGCTGATTCAACTTCGAATTTGTTGGGAAAATTAGAATCCATGAAGAAAGGGGTACAATCGAGAGAGAAAACCTAACATTAGAGGGTTAATTATTGGTAATCGACGTCGTGAAATCGAGAGAGAGAAACTAGGGTTTCGACGAAGTGAAGAACAACCGCTTGGTTCAAGGATAAAGAAAGTGAGGAGAGAGAGTAGGTTTTGGGTAGTGAAGAGAGCTGGATGTGTGGATAATATTGATCCTTATCTCTGATAAAAAAAATGAAAGGAATTTGTTTTGGGTTTTAATTAGTTTTGGGTTAGGGGGTGTTTAATTAAGGGATATGTTATTAGTGTTGTTTTAAGTGGGCCCTACATATTAAAATAATAATATAAAATGTCTCAAAAAGGAAAGGTGAAGCTTTAAATGGGACGCTCAAAATGGCAAAAGGTGAAGTTATTAATGGGACGGAGGGAGTATATGATTGTTTTTGGGATTGATATCGCCCTATATATGAATGATGTTACAACAATTATGCTCTATTTTTCTATCTGTTTTGAGATGTCAGTTTGTTTTGTCTCTAAATTTTGCATTTGGTATATCCTTATGTTGGTGTTATGCCCTAAGCTTATAGTTATTTTGACTCATAACTAATATCGTTATGTAATCATCTTTACCATTTATAATAGAGAATGTTTATCTTGAGTATTATATGTTTTACATGTTTATTATAATATTCTGTGTCCCTAGTTATTGTGAATAACTAGTATGGTTAGAGTTCATGGCTTCCAACCTGCAGGTCATGAGTTCGATTCCCCCACCAGTGGTTAGAGGGAATGACATTGCCCTCCCTAGCATAGCTAGGCGCCTCTGTGAAGTGCATCAAGGGGGGAGCGGTGAAATGTGTTGATCCCCTTCTTTTTAAGAGGAAAAAAAAAACTAGTATAAGTTGGTAATGGATAATCATAGTGATGATTATATGCATGGGGATGCACATTACACTTATGGGTACTTGTTAGAGAACAAGGTACTGGACTGACCCATCTATGAGATTTATGACATGGTCTACTGACGCGCCCCGATACGTGGTCCTACTTGGCTCCACGTCCGGGACACACTCGAAAGACGCCATTATATTCATTAAACTTTCAAAATGTCCTTTCCAAATTATTCAATACTCCCTCCGTCCCATGATAATCCGTAAAATTACCCTTTTTGGACGTCCCACAATAATCTACACTTTCCTAAAATGGAAATGAGACCCACTTCTCTCTACTCACAACCATTACCCACTTACTCCACTTTCTCTCTCCTACCCAACCATCTATACTCACAACACATCACCTTTTTCACTTTTCTCCTTAATTCCCGCACCCTCCCAAAAAGTGCATATATTCTTGGCACGGAGGGAGTATACAAAAACCTGTTTAACTTAAAAAAAAACTTTCATTTATATACTACTAGAAGTAACACACCTTACTTAAACTCAAACACCATTTTACAAACCATTTACAACTTAAGAAACATAGTTTCAAAAACTTACAATATTTACAATCTCTAAAAGTATTCTAAAATAGTGACATAACATTAAGGTCTCGGGTATACTACCCCATTGGTTATACATTTACATAATGTAAACCACTACAAAATACCTTTTCCCAAATTACAACCAACTCGGCGTCCTCCCCGTGCTCAACGTGGCCTATTCCCTGGCTCGCCCTTATCTAAGGAAAACAATAAAAGGACGGGGTGAGATAAATCTCAGTAAGCTATTATGAATGCAACAATATGATATGCAAATCATATTATGAAAACATATATCAACATACTCATCATATACACCACAATCTTGTAAACATATAGAAGGGTGCAAGATAAACACATAAGTGCAGTAACGTAATACTTAGAAGGATACTGAGCCAAGGTTTAATCCAAAAGGATATAACAGTCTGAGCAGCATCAACAGCTGAAGAAGCGGTTCCAGAACCAAGTAACAACATCAACAACAGGGGGAAAATGACACAAAGTCATATCCCAAAAGTGCAGCTAGAACTCACTCAAAGGGAGCTAGCCCACAACCCAGCCATGGCCAATGGAAGGGGGAAAATGGGAACCATTGAATGGTATTATAATGAACTTGGCTCGGGTGCCATTATAATCTCATACCACTGCCCGATAACAATCAAGTACCAGCTGGACTTTAAATAAAAGCATGGTAAAAAATACTTGCTTAAACAACCAATAACATGATCCCAAAGTAGGGAACCATACCAAATATATCATAATAATATGATAAACAAGTATTACTCATATATAGCACAATGGCTAAGAATCCTTGAAACCATTCATTTAAACATAGGATTCCAAAGTAGGGAACCCTATCCAACAAACCATCAAATATGTCAAACAAGTCAATATTGTGTAACACATAAGGTCTACACACTCAACATAACATTTCAAGGTTCTTTGATCATCCATATAATAATGTTTAGAACAATTTAGGTTTCGTTGAAATTAAGTGTTCCACCCTATTTTAACCAAGTATTAAACAACCTTCCATACATCACAATTGATATATTAATACATCATTTGGTAGTTCATATATTGTACTTTGATTAGGGTGTTCAATTGGGTAAAAGATGTATTAGGTAGTTGGACATAATTTGATTTGAAAATGATACAACAGAAACAGGGCAGGGCACGACTCGTACCAGACAGCAAGATTCGTGCCACTTCAAAGCAGCACGAGTGAGAAAGATTACACGACTCGTTATCACGACTGGAGGATTGGCACGACTCGTGACAGAGGACACGAGTCGTGCCCTTTGCAGAAAATCAGCACTGGTTGCTGAAACATTAGCAAAGGCTTGAAACTTTCCATTTTACCTCAAGCTAACATTCCAAACACTCCAAACTTCAGTATAACACATCCCAATTTACCTCAATCCATTCCAACTCAACCAAAGACCGTTTCCACCATTCCAAACTCAAGAAAAATGTTCAAATACCACATGCAACATGTATATTCCAACCATTATAACATTAACATCAAATGAGCAAGATCAAAGAATGAAAATAATAACTTACTTCCAAAATAATATGAAAAGCTTGAAAAATTTAATCGGATAGAAATGATCCACTTTGCTTCCTTAACATTTTGACGCAGACGGATCGAAGAACGGACAAGAGATGAATTTATGATGGATTTTTGAATGAATGAAAACCTAGGAGGAAGAAATGGAGGAGAGAATATTTGGTCTGATGTTTTCTTGAAGATTTTCCTTGGAACATTAAAATGAGGAGATAAACATTGAAGAATTCTCACTTAAGCTCCTCCAAGCATGGAGTTGCTACAATTAGATTCCTTAAGTTATAATTTTTACACTTTAGCACCTTAGCATTTTATAAGTTCTTATTTAAAATTTTCAATATTATTAATTCACTACACAACTCCTAATAGTTTCAATTAGTCATTAAATAATTAAATCTTATTTATTATCATACTTAAAATATCAAATAAGGTATTAAAATATTAAACTAACACATAATACTCACAAATAAAATGCGAAGTATGAAATGAGATGCAACGCACACCATATATACATGCTCAAACATGCATCAAAATAATGCCTAGGTTTAGGGTCGTGACATCTATGGTCATATATGTCATGATTAAATCTCATGATAGTCGTGTCATTAAAATTCTTAGTACCTGAGATTATCATCGTCTTCCACATGATGAACGTTGTGTTTGATGTAGTCTAACACTATCTTTAATAGGATAACAATAAGGGCTATGTTGGCATGACTGAATTCTTGTAGGGAAGAATGATAAGTCAAGATGGGATTTGTCCCTCGTTAAGAGAGATGTATGTTTGGGCCCCTCGATGAATAGTTTTGATGAAATGTATGAATATACTCAAGAGATTTGACAGAGATCAAATGCACTTGGATTATCAACATATTCGGAGTCGAGAATGTTGGGTTTCGAGGGTCCATGCGCAGCGGAATAATGCAATAACTCGAAAAACCCCAAGCCCTAGAATCCGTTCTAGATGATTAATTAAGAAAGATGAAATAGAAATACCAACCTTGAATGCTTTTGCCTTTGATAAACTTGACCCAACTCCAGATTGAACGACCTTGTTAACCCTTGATGAACGAACGGCGAATCACGAACTAAAGATCTTGACGAACGAAGATCCTCTATGTGTATCCACGCGAAGAACGAACCCTAGAACTCTTCTAGGAGGATTGCTAGATCCTTTTGATTGAAACACCTTTCAATCAATGAAGAACAATGGAATTGGTAGTGTTTGATTCTCAATTCTCAATTGAAATCTCTCACTTTTGGTGTTTCTCTCAAGCCAAAACGTTCTAATGACGGCTAGGGCAACCAGGGGCAAGTATTTATACGTTACAAATAAAAGCCCTTTGCGAAAACCCTAAAATTAGGTCATTTACGTATCAGTCCAGGCCCGACGGGACGACTCGTCCCCCAGGGCACGAGTCGTCCCCTTTGCATAACCCACTGATTCTGGCGTCCCTTCATAAGGCACGACTTGGCTTTGCTCATGGGACGAGTCATCCCTGTGGGCACGACTCGTGCCCTAGAGCACGAGTCGTCCCTCAGGACATCCCCTCTGAATCATCCTTCCCCTTTAAGGGGAATAGTTAGTTCGGGCGGGACGAGTCGTCCCCTAAGCACAGAAAACCCTTATTCTTCATTTTTGACAATTCGTTCGATGCGTGTGACCCCATAGGACCATACTATGTTGGCAATGAGTCCGATCACATCGATCCTCATAAGACATGAGCGGACTCTAGCAAGCCATCATGCCTACCCAAATAGTATAATATCAAGTTCGATTTTCCTACATAGAACATATCACAATCCCATTGTCACACGATGTTATATTGAACATGAGTCATGGTCCACGTCAACTCATATTGTTCAATGCTTTCTCGTTACCAAGTAAATTGATTTAATAGAATGACATTAATCACATTAATTCATTCGGGCATGGCCATGCACTACATCAATCTTACTTACGAGTGGCCTAGCAAACATCTCTCTCTTTACGAGGGACAATTTTCCATCTTGACTTATCATTCTTCCCAACAAGAATCATACCATGCCAATGATAGCCCTTATTGTCATCCGGTTAAAGACAACGTTAAACTATATCAAACATGATATTCATCGAGCGGAAGACGATGATAATCTCAGGTCAAAGGATATCAATGATATGACTATATGAGATCTAATTATGACATTTGACCATGACATAGATCTCATAATGGGTCAAGTCCAGTACCTTGTTCTCTAACAAGTACCCATGAATCTAATGTGCATCTCCATGCATATAATCATCACATGATTATCCATTAGACTTCATACTAGTGCTTCATAAGTACTAGGGACACGATTATTATAATAAAAACATGCAAACATATATAACAATCAAAGAAACAATCTCATATATAAATAAACAATGACATTACATAAAGGTCTATCTCTATAGGCCTAGGGCACTAACACCTACAGTCTCCCACTTGCACTAGGCCCAATTATTCATGTATCTTATACCCATGGATCTAACATAACCATCATGTTTAGCTTGTGGTAAAGGCTTGGTGAGAGGGTCCGAGATGTTGTCATTCGTTGGTACCTTGCATATCTTGACGTCCTCCCTTTCACAGATTTCTCGAATGAGGTGGAAACGTCTCAAAATGTGTTTGGATCTGTGAGCACCCCAACCCGGGACCTAACACGTGTCCCGAGCTAAGGGAGCTCAAACTAAGACAATCCATCTAGATTTTTAAAACATTTATTTGCCTTTAAAGGAAAACTACTTTTCAAACTTCTAAGTAAGAGTTGATTAATAATATCTCTACTAAAAGGAGATCCAACTACAACTTTAACAATCCGAAATCTGATTAATTACACAAAACTCTGAATAACATTGTTTAATAAAAGTGTTTTCCAAACAATTTACAAAAGGGGAATACTTAATGAATACTCCTAAACAACCCACTCCTATACTTAACTTGTCAAGCCCCAAAAGCAAAAGTCCACAATGAAATCCCCGGCCTCACTGGTTCGGGTCACCTGTCTCGGAATCTAAAACAGTAAAGGGAGAGGGGTGAGAATAAATCTCAATGAGCTATTATGATATGCAGCAAGATGCCATACAAAATGCAACATGTAGCATGGCAACACTTAACACATTAGGAAAGCGGTAAACACCTTACGTTACCTCATTTTACCTTTTCCCGTCTGAACAATAAGTCGTACAACGTGGGAGTAAAACTCCACTCTTTGGTGAATTGCCTCCAGCACATTCACCTCTTATAGGACTCATACCCCAGAGATCCATATAAGAAAAGATATCTATAATATAGAGTATCCAACCATAACATCGTCCCTCCTTACAACGGTTGCAACAGAACTGTAAAGGCTACTTATCACTCAGTACAGTCGTTAGCACGGCCCCACCCCGTGGCCACAGAGTGGGGAAGGGTCACCGGTATGATGTACCTTCAATCACTTATTGAACAAATCAATAATTGATTGGCATCCATCATACCCACCCGAACATAATACGCCCAAGCACATGATAGTTACTTGAGATAAATCCACAAAACGGGATAAACAATATAGCAACATGGTAAAATATACTCATGTTCAATCCAACATCATAATGCAACTTTTAAGTAATACACTATGCATAGCATCATCAGTAAATATGAATGATAACAATTAAATCCACCAATGGGATAGCAATAACTCAACATGCCACATAATCCACAACTGGGATATCACACCACCATATAACACATAATCCACACATTGGGATGTCACATAACAACTTGCCAAATAGTCCATACTTAGGATATTAAGGTAACCATATAATTAGTAATTCCACAACTTGGACACAATGCCATAAGGTGGTATATACCCATTACTAATTAGCTTAATTGTGAAACCTATAGCTTCTACACCAATTCGAACTACTCACCAAAGACATGGAGTAAGTAAGGACACTATATATCATAAACCATTCCTACATATTCCTTATATAACATCGAATAACCTAAATGAAAGTTCAAGATCTATTTCCCAAGTTGGAACTATTTTGGTGAAGTCACAAATCAAGCCTCTCAACCATTTTCTAACAATGTTTAAACTACGTCCACAATTCCATTTTGATCATTTAAGATGTCCTTATGTAGCCAAGGTATTCTACTTTAATCTAGGTTAAAGAGATTTCATTTTGGTTCTAGTTTGGTTAGGTTTGAATGGCTATAAAGTTGAAGTGAGAAAATTGCTGCCGGGGGACGACTCGTCCCCCGCGGCACGACTCGTCCCCAATTTACCCCCACCGAACCCGGCGTCCCTCTAATGGTCACGACTTCCTTTATCCAAGGCACGACTTCGTGACCTTCACATGGCACGACTCGTGCCTGAGGTCACGACTCGTGCCCCAGCCTTAAATGGCAAAACAAAGCAACAATCAATAATAACTTCTCAAAATCCCAAAATTCCAACCCAATACATCCTAAGTCATGAACCAAAAAGGGCATTTCCAACTTCATAGCTCTCATACTACATCCCTTTAAACTCCCAAAATGATATAAACCTAAACCATTTACTATTTGATTCCAACCCATTTAACTTCCATATCTCAATTTAACTTCTTTAAATCTACTCATTCCATTTTCTTACACTTTTAACACTTTCATAATTGACAACATTTTTCTAAAACATTAACCACTTCCTCAACCCAAGTAGATCTCACAAAGTATCAAATAATCATTTTACACTATAACAACCTTAAACAATCCATGAACATTTAAAGGAAAGGAAGGGTCATAATAACTCACCTTTGGATTTTATAAGGAAAGATTGATCTTGATGGGTTCCTCTAGGTGGTTGAACTTCAATGGTACTCTTGGACTTGATTTTGGTGAAGAAATGCCTTGAACTCAAACTTGGGAGAAGGGAGCTTCCATGGAGGTTTCTTAGATTTCTCTAGGAAGAAGAAGAAGTAAAATGAAGGAGGAGGAAGAAGTAGTGTGAGGAGGAGTAGAAAGGGGGGGGGCGGTTGGAGGAGGTAAGGGGGAGAGGAGAGGGAAACACTTGGAGGATTTGGAGTGAAGAGGGAATTGGCCCCCCTCTTCAAAAGGCTTTCAACACAATTTAAATCCTTCCCCCTAAATATTTATTCTACTCATTTTAACCTCCTCTCACTATTTATCTATTTCTATTTTTATTACTCCCCAATATTCTTTATTTAACAACCAATAAATTCTCAAGAGGTTCCAAGTTCACTTCTCACCCAATTTATCTTAAATTAAGAATTTAAAGACATAATTGATCACATAAAATAAATAAAATATTAAAAGCATTTAATATAATATTAAAAATTGATGCCTAGGGTTGGGGTCGTTACACTCACTCCCCCTTAAAGAAAATTCGTCCCGAATTTGATTGTCACTTACCCTACGGTTCAAAAGGTAAAGGTTATCTTTCACACATTCTAACTTAATACTTTTCCATTAGATTTCTCAATGGCATAATTCTATTATATACTTTCTTAACCCGAATACTCTAGGACTTCAATTCTCAATTAGTCTCTTCACTTCTATGATTCTTCCCAAGATTCCTAATTTCATTAATAACACGATTTTACGATGCAACACCCCAAGAATACCATACAATTATTACTACCCGAATTTCCACGACCTCAAGAAAGTACAATTACATAAAGGTATTACAACTTAAGTCACCAAATACATTACGATATTATATTTAAAACTTCAAATACCCTATAAGCGGTCCCAAGTCAGTCTATAAGTCGAATCACCAACATTTTCTAAAACTTCACTTGGATTAACAAACCTTGGTGCTAAATTACCTTAGGCCTAACTTTACTAATTCCATCCCGATAAATTGGGGATCGATAATATCTTCCTGAACTAAGCTTCATACGGTTTCATCTCAAAGCTAGAATGTAAACTTGCTAAGGTTACTTAAACTTCTCAAGTTGAAAGGAAAATCCGCCACACAACCCACCTATTCTTCCGGAAATTGGATAGTCTTCAAACCTTTTCCTTTCGACTAACTAAATCCTCCAACTCCTAGGATCGGTAACAACTCTCAAAGGAAACTTCAAAAGATAAGGTTCCTATTTAAATCACACAACCAATTGTAACCATTCTCGATAAATGATAAGAAAATTCCGCTCTATCTAAATTAACTTTCTCGAACATACGCTATCACCTTCCCAATTTGCACAACACTACACCTTGATCTTCCGGTAATATATACTTAAAATTTCACAAGATCCCCACATCCACTAGGTAAGGTAAGGATCGGGTCCACAGCCAACCTAATTTCCATTACTAACAATATGATTCATCCTTATTACATCCTACACCAATTATACGCCCTTTTGAGTCAACCAACGCAACGACTCTACAATTCTCAAGAATTCCTTAAATCTCTTCGATAGCACTTGCCAATTCCAAGATCACGGACTCAACCCTCACAAGATCCATGGTAACATCCGAGTTTGAAACCACATAACCCAAAATTTGCAATCTTCTCGAGCCAACTCACACTGGTCAAACTTTGCATATAGGGACTCCTCACAAGGAAATCATTAGCCCAACTCTCAAATTATTTTCACGATCTTCCCGAAACTTTAATTAACAAGGAGGTCATAAATTCTAATCACCCTAAAGCCATCAAAATAAGGATTACTATTCCGCTTATCCAACTCGAGTAACCAACACATGAAATATACCGATAGGAGCACATTTACCACTTACTCACGACGAGCACATAAAATTTTTGGAAAAGACTCCTTATGCAAGTCTAGCATATACCAATTACTCTTCACACCTTAATTTAAAAGTTCCACCTTAAATGCACGTAAATAACAAGAATTTCACATTACAGTCTACCTATATCAAATACCAATACAAGCAGTTTAGGCATAGAAAAGGAGACTCACTTTTTGTGATAGTCTACCAATACCCAATAACTACTTAACCCTCCAGGTCAAGTATAACTCAAAATCATAAATTAATAATCGTACCAAACCAACTGGCAATACATGCTCAGTCATAACCACATCACCATCGTGGCAAACCCAAGAAGGTTCGAGGTAATCTCACATAAGAGCAGAATCCTCTAACAATAAAACAAATTCTCAACAATGTATGTCACATATAAGCAAAATGTGATGCCAAACATAAATGATATGCAACAGATACATAAAATATGACCCCTAACTTCCGAGACAGGGAATTTACCTCTAGCGACCTCTGAGGGACCTATCTCTCCTGAAACCAAAACACACACTTGACCTTGGACCTTCTCTTTTGGTTCCCCTTTGTTATCTCTCTTGATACCACCTCTTTGACCCTTTGGACCGGTACCCGAAGCTAACCTCTGACGAAATGCAGGACAATTTTTCTTGTAGTGCCCCGCTCCTCCACAATTCAAACATTTCCCTTGCTTACTCCAACACCTGTCTTCGGTGTGACCCATCTTCTTGCAATATTTACACATCATCCCATCTTGTTTGGGTGCGGCCTAGACGAAGAAGCCACCACAAGTTTCTCTCTCATCCTTCCTGAAGTTAAAGCCCTTGGCTGATCTCCAATCTCACCTTCCAATTTCCCACTATTTTCCTCAATATTTTTCTCGATCTTATAAGCTCTCTCTAAGGCTGTCTGATAATTGGTGAAGCTATCAATCCCAAATTTCTTCCTAAACTCAGTCCTCAATCCTTTTATAAACCTATGAACTCTTTTCGCTTCATACGATACCAAATGAGGGCAACTTCTAGCTAATTCCTCAAACCTGATTACATACTGATTCACCGTCATGATCCCTTGTTCTAGTCCTAAGAATTCGATTTCCTTCTTGTCCCTTGTAACCATCGAAACGAAATAATCCTCGAAATGTTTGGTGAAATTATCCCAAGTCTGGGGCGTATGATCCCGCTCCCAACTTCCTTTCAATATTTGCCACCACTGATCAGCTAAACCTTCAAGTTTGAACACGGCATACCTAACTTTCTCCTTGTTGGGACTTTCTATAACCTCGAAAATCCTATTCATTTCTGCTAACCATTCTTCTGCCTTTAACGGGTTCGGACCTCCGTTAAAGTTCGGTGGGTTCATCTTCACAAATCTTTCCAATCTATCACCTTGACATCCTTCATGTTGATTCGAAACTGATCCTCTCGTCTCCATACCTTGTACAAACTCCCTGAATAATTTCATCATCTCTTCATTCTGAATTCCACCTATACCCATATCTACTTCCTTTCCTAGCACCTTTCGCTGATCATCCTTGCTTCCGGCCATTAGAACGAACTCCTGCATAAAACACTCGGCGTCAATTTCCACACATTCCCACTTAGTCTAGACATCTACCCTTGACCTCTAAACCAGGCTCTGATACCAACTGTGAGCACCCCAACCCGGGACCTAACACGTGTCCCGAGCTAAGGGAGCTCAAACTAAGACAATCCATCTAGATTTTTAAAACATTTATTTGCCTTTAAAGGAAAACTACTTTTCAAACTTCTAAGTAAGAGTTGATTAATAATATCTCTACTAAAAGGAGATCCAACTACAACTTTAACAATCCGAAATCTGATTAATTACACAAAACTCTGAATAACATTGTTTAATAAAAGTGTTTTCCAAACAATTTACAAAAGGGGAATACTTAATGAATACTCCTAAACAACCCACTCCTATACTTAACTTGTCAAGCCCCAAAAGCAAAAGTCCACAATGAAATCCCCGGCCTCATTTGGTTCGGGTCACACATCTCGGAATCTAAAACAGTAAAGGGAGAGGGGTGAGAATAAATCTCAATGAGCTATTATGATATGCAGCAAGATGCCATACAAAATGCAACATGTAGCATGGCAACACTTAACACATTAGGAAAGCGGTAAACACCTTACGTTACCTCATTTTACCTTTTCCCGTCCGAACAATAAGTCGTACAACGTGGGAGTAAAACTCCACTCTTTGGTGAATTGCCTCCGGCACATTCACCTCTTATAGGACTCATACCCCAGAGATCCATATAAGAAAAGATATCTATAATATAGAGTATCCAACCATAACATCGTCCTCTCCTTACAACGGTTGCAACAATGAACCGTAAAGGCTACTTATCACTCGGTACGGTCGTTAGCACGGCCCCACCCCGTGGCCACAGAGTGGGGAAGGGTCACCGGTATGATGTACCTTCAATCACTTATTGAACAAATCAATAATTGATTGGCATCCATCATACCCACCCGAACATAATACGCCCCGAAGCACATGATAGTTACTTGAGATAAATCCACAAAACGGGATAAACAATATAGCAACATGGTAAAATATACTCATGTTCAATCCAACATCATAATGCAACTTTTAAGTAATACACTATGCATAGCATCATCAGTAAATATGAATGATAACAATTAAATCCACCAATGGGATAGCAATAACTCAACATGCCACATAATCCACAACTGGGATATCACACCACCATATAACACATAATCCACACATTGGGATGTCACATAACAACTTGCCAAATAGTCCATACTTAGGATATTAAGGTAACCATATAATTAGTAATTCCACAACTTGGACACAATGCCATAAGGTGGTATATACCCATTACTAATTAGCTTAATTGTGAAACCTATAGCTTCTACACCAATTCGAACTACTCACCAAAGACATGGAGTAAGTAAGGACACTATATATCATAAACCATTCCTACATATTCCTTATATAACATCGAATAACCTAAATGAAAGTTCAAGATCTATTTCCCAAGTTGGAACTATTTTGGTGAAGTCACAAATCAAGCCTCTCAACCATTTTCGGAACAATGTTTAAACTACGTCCACAATTCCATTTTGATCATTTAAGATGTCCTTATGTAGCCAAGGTATTCTACTTTAATCTAGGTTAAAGAGATTTCATTTTGGTTCTAGTTTGGTTAGGTTTGAATGGCTATAAAGTTGAAGTGAGAAAATCTGGCCAGGGGACGACTCGTCCCCAAGGGCACGACTCGTCCCCAATTTACCCCCCACTGAACCTGGCGTCCCTCTAATGGTCACGACTTCCCTTTATCCAAGGCACGACTCGTGACCTTCACATGGCACGACTCGTGCCTGAGGTCACGACTCGTGCCCCCAGCCCAGAAATGGCAAAACAGCAACAATCAATAATAACTTCTCAAAATCCCAAAATTCCAACCCAATACATCCTAAGTCATGAACCAAAAAGGGCATTTCCAACTTCATAGCTCTCATACTACATCCCTTTAAACTCCCAAAATGATATAAACCTAAACCATTTACTATTTGATTCCAACCCATTTAACTTCCATATCTCAATTTAACTTCTTTAAATCTACTCATTCCATTTTCTTACACTTTTAACACTTTCATAATTGACAACATTTTTCTAAAACATTAACCACTTCCTCAACCCAAGTAGATCTCACAAAGTATCAAATAATCATTTTACACTATAACAACCTTAAACAATCCATGAACATTTAAAGGAAAGGAAGGGTCATAATAACTCACCTTTGGATTTTATAAGGAAAGATTGATCTTGATGGGTTCCTCTAGGTGGTTGAACTTCAATGGTACTCTTGGACTTGATTTTGGTGAAGAAATGCCTTGAACTCAAACTTGGGAGAAGGGAGCTTCCATGGAGGTTTCTTAGATTTCTCTAGGAAGAAGAAGAAGTAAAATGAAGGAGGAGGAAGAAGTAGTATGAGGAGGAGTAGAAAGGGGGGGGGCCGGTTGGAGGAGGTAAGGGGGAGAGGAGAGGGAAACACTTGGAGGATTTGGAGTGAAGAGGGAATTGGCCCCCCTCTTCAAAAGGCTTTCAACACAATTTAAATCCTTCCCCCTAAATATTTATTCTACTCATTTTAACCTCCTCTCACTATTTATCTATTTCTATTTTTATTACTCCCCAATATTCTTTATTTAACAACCAATAAATTCTCAAGAGGTTCCAAGTTCACTTCTCACCCAATTTATCTTAAATTAAGAATTTAAAGACATAATTGATCACATAAAATAAATAAAATATTAAAAGCATTTAATATAATATTAAAAATTGATGCCTAGGGTTGGGGTCGTTACAGGATCGCTGATGTGACCTTGGTTCTTTTGCTTGAGCAATAGCACCATTATTATCACAGAAAAGCTCTATCGGGTTAGTGATACTCGGAACGACTTCTAAGTCACTAACGAACTTCTTGATCCAAACCGCCTCCTTAGCCGCATCCGATGCTGCTATGTATTCGGCTTCTGTTGTAGAATCAGCAACAGTACTTTGTTTGGAACTCTTCCAACAAACAGCACCTCCATTTAGCATAAACACAAAACCAGATCAAGGATCTATAGTCATCTTTGTCGGTTTGGAAGCTTGCATCTGTGTAACCCTTTACAACCAGATCATCTTCCATTCCTCCAAATACCAAGAATACATCCTTAGTCCTTCTCAAGTACTTAAGGATATTCTTGACAGCTATCCAATGGTTCTCACCAGGATCAGACTGGTATCTACTCGTTGCGCTTAGAGCATACGAGACATCGGGTCTAGTATATAACATGGCATACATGATAGATCCAATTGCCGAAGCATATGGTATATCATTCATCCTCTTTCGCTCATCATTTGTCTTAGGACAATGATTCTTGCTAAGAATAATGCCATGTCCCATTGGCAAGTTCCCTCTCTTAGAATTTTCCATGCGGAATCTTCTAAGGACCTTGTCAATATATGTACTCTGACTCAAACCAATCATCCTTCTTGATCTATCTCTATAGATCTTGATACCAAGGATATAAGCCGCTTCACCCATATCTTTCATTGAGAAACATTTTCCTAACCAGGACTTTACAGTCTCAAGTGCAGGAACATTGTTTCCAATGAGTAAGATATCATCGACATACAACACCAGAAATAGCACTATGCTCCCACTTATCTTCTTGTATACACAAGGTTCATCTTCATTTTTGATGAAGCCAAACTCTTTGACTGATTCATCAAAACGTAGATTCCAGCTCCGGGAAGCTTGCTTCAATCCATAAATGGATCTCTGCAACTTACACACTTTGTTAGAATCCTTTGGATCGACAAACCCTTCAGGCTGTATCATGTATACATCCTCAAGTAGGTTTTCGTTAAGAAACGTTGTTTTGACGTCCATTTGCCATATCTCATAGTCGTAATATGCGGCTATGGAAATTAGGATTCTAATAGACTTAAGCATTGCTACAGGCGAAAAGGTTTCATCATAGTCAACGCCATAAATCTGCCTATACCCCTTAGCAACTAGCCTAGCCTTATAAGTATGTACCTTCCCATCCATGTCGGTTTTCTTTTTGAAAACCCACTTGCACCCTATGGTTTTTACACCTTCGGGTGGATCAATCAAGTTCCAAACTTGATTATCGTACATGGATTTGATTTCGGATTCCATGGCTCCTAGCCACTTGTCCGAATCAGGAGTGGACATCGCCTCTTGATAGGAAGTAGGTTCATCATTCTCAATGATTTCTACTTCATTACTTTCCGTCCTGAGAAATCCATATCTCTCAGGTTCGGATCGTATTCTATCCGATCTGCGAAGAACTTGTGTATCTTGAACCGGTTCCACAACAGCTTGTGAATTTGGTTCCGTCTCTACCATTAGCTCTATGTCATTTTCAGGTTCTTGAATTTCTTCAAGATCAATTTTACTCCCACTAGTTTCTTTAGAGAGAAACTCTTTCTCTAGAAAGACACCGTGTCGAGCAACAAACACTTTGTTCTCGGATTGGTTGTAAAACTGATATCCTTTCGTTTCCTTAGGATAACCAATGAAAATACATTTATCAGATCTAGGTGCAAGTTTATGTTCAGAAACCAATTTCTTTACATAAGCCTCACATCCCCAAATCTTCATGAAAGATAAGCTAGGCTTTCTTCCATGCCACATCTCATGTGGGGTTTTAGGAGCCGATTTAGTAGGGACCTTGTTAAGTGTGAAAGCACTGCTTTCAAGTGCATGTCCCCAAAGGAAATAGGAAGGTTAACTTGACTCATCATCGATCGAACCATATCTAATAGAGTTCGATTTCTCCTCTCGGACACACCATTCCATTGTGGTGTTCGGGTGGAGTAAGTTACGAAACAATTCCACAACTTTTCAGATGATCGTCAAATTCTTGGCTCAAATATTCACCACCTCGATCGGATCGAAGTGTTTTAATAGTTTTGCCAAGTTGATTTTGTACTTCACATTGAAATATTCTAAATATCTCAAATGCTTCACTTTTGTACTTCATCAGATAGACGTAGCCATATCTTGATAAGTCATCAGTGAACATTATGAAGTACCGAAATCCTCCCCTAGCAATGCTATTCATTGGTCCACATACATCAGTATGTACGAGAGCCAACAAATCACTAGCCCTTTCACTACTCTTAGTAAAAGGTGCTTTAGTCATCTTGCCCAATAAACAAGACTCGCAAACATCATATGATTCATAATCATATGAGTCTAAATATCCATCTTTATGGAGTTTAGAGATGCGTTTCTCGTTTATGTGCCCAAGACGACAATGCCATTTATATGTGTCATTCACATTATTTGGTTTGGATTTCTTACTAACATGATAGACATTATCAACATTATTCTCAACATCCAAGACATAAAGGCCATTAAAAGAATGAGCAACACAATAAAGCATGTCATTCAAATAAATTGAAAATTTCTTATTCGCAATAAGAAAATTGTAACCCTCATTGTCTAAACATGAAATAGAAATAATGTTTCTGCTCAAATTCGGAACATAATAACAGTTATTTAAAACTAAAATTAATCTGCTTGGTAAAGTGACTTCGTAAGTCCCTACGGCCAATGCAGCAACTCTTGCTCCATTTCCAACCCGTAGATCTACTTCACCCTCTTTGAGCAACCTTCTATTCTTTAGTCCCTGCACATTTAGGCAAATGTGAGATCCACATCCGGTATCTAATACCCAAGAACTAGAGGTAGAAAGTAAAATATCTATCATATAGATACCTGAAGTCATGGCAATCTCATTGCCCTTCTTCTTCAGTCCTTCCTGATACAGCTTGCAGTTACGCCTCCAATGCCCAGTTTCCTTGCAATGGTAGCACACCGCATCCTTTGGGATTTGGGTTTAGGCTTCTCGGCAACGACAAGCTTTGCCTCCGGTTTAGCAACTTTTGCTTTACCCTTGTTTTTTAACCCCTTTCCTTTATTCACCATCAACACTTGATTGGTTTTCTTGGTAATATTGTTCTCCGCATTCTTTAGCATCCCATGCAATTCAGACAGAGATTTATTCATCCCATTCATGTTATAATTCAGAACAAACTGATTATAACTTTCAGGGAGTGAATGCAATATCATATCCGTAGCCAGCTCTAACTGGATAGGATATCCAAGCCTCTCAAGATGTTCGAGGTGACCCTTCATTTTCAACACATGAGGCCCAACAGGTTGTCCTTCAATCATCTTGCATGAATGAAGAGCCTTCATAGTGTCAAACCTTTCCGTACGTGCTTGCAACTGGAACATTTCCTTCAAATGATTTCCCAAATCATAGGCTTCCATGTGTCTGAGGTCCTTACGAAGAGCCTTACACGTGGTCGCATGGCATCAGGCAACCAACATCAATAGAATCATCCACATGTTTCTTATGTTGGTCCCTTTCTGCTTTAGTTGCATTAGCCGCAGGCTCGGGTGAAACGGGTCCATCAAGAATGTACAACTTCCTTTCTTGTTTGAGAACAATTCTCAAACTGCGGATCCAATCCACATAGTTGTTGCCATTCTCCTCTAACTTGTCCTTCTCAAGGAGCGATCGCGATGACATGTTTTGATTATTGTTTACGGCCATTGATCTACAAAGATATGCAACAAGATATGAACACATATAAGTACCCAATTCATTTAAGAGATTAATTAATGTATTTCACAAATACTCCCACTAAATTATATAACCTTCTTATACAAACATGTATAATATAATTTAATAGGCTAAGACCCAACTTTAATTTAATTTCAAGTCGGCTATGGCACGACTGCTCAAAATTAAACTAAAAAGGTAGATAACATTTATCAATCATATCTATTTATGACTCTTAGATCATTATGAGATTATAGACATCATATGTCACATGTTTCAATCTCATCTTATGCCTTAGGCCCAAAACTGTTTTGATAGCCTAATTGAGTTCAACCATGTTAAACGTATAGCAATCACCGTTTGCTCATCTTGATCATACAAAGATAGAATCAATGTACCTCGATGTGGCGTAGCCTACATGAAACTATCTGTGTACTCACAAGTGTTTAAACATGGGTGGCATAAAACAAACTCAAATTACAAAGAAGGTTCAATTTTTCATGCTTATCAATTACATGCCAAGGTTGATTCATGAAAACTATATGAGCATAATTATGAACATGGAATGATGCAACACAAATCACATTTGATCGGTAATTACTAGTACGCGGCCACGTGCTCCAAGTTTATGCCACACTTCCATCGAAGTGCCTGTGGGGAAGGTTTTGGTGTCCAGCCAATATACTAAGTAACACTTCACAAATATCCTAGATTAATCACATTAATCATATTAATGAAATTGACATCCCATAATCTAGATTAATCATATTAATCATATATTTCAATTTCATAATCATGGTATATCAATATATACAATTACTTCACAAGTAAAACTCATACAATTTCATATTCTAGATCATACACATCATGAAAATTCATATAATCACATTACACAATTATCATGATTATCTAACTAAACATCATGAACGGGGCTTTGATACCACTGTTGGGTTTCGAGGGTCCATGCGCAGCGGAATAATGCAATAACTCGAAAAACCCCAAGCCCTAGAATCCGTTCTAGATGATTAATTAAGAAAGATGAAATAGAAATACCAACCTTGAATGCTTTTGCCTTTGATAAACTTGACCCAACTCCAGATTGAACGACCTTGTTAACCCTTGATGAACGAACGGCGAATCACGAACTAAAGATCTTGACGAGCGAAGATCCTCTATGTGTATCCACGTGAAGAACGAACCCTAGAACTCTTCTAGAAGGATTGCTAGATCCTTTTGATTGAAACACCTTTCAATCAATGAAGAACAATGGAATTGGTAGTGTTTGATTCTCAATTCTCAATTGAAATCTCTCACTTTTGGTGTTTCTCTCAAGCCAAAACGTTCTAATGACGGCTAGGGCAACCAGGGGCAAGTATTTATACGTTACAAATAAAAGCCCTTTGCGAAAACCCTAAAATTAGGTCATTTACGTATCAGTCCAGGCCCGACGGGATGACTCGTCCCCCAGGGCACGAGTTGTCCCCTTTGCATAACCCACTGATTCTGGCGTCCTTTCATAAGGCACGACTTGGATTTGCTCATGGGACGAGTCGTCCCTGTGGGCACGACTCGTGCCCTAGAGCACGAGTCGTCCCTCAGGACATCCCCTCTGAATCATCCTTCCCCTTTAAGGGGAATAGTTAGTTCAGACTGGGGACGAGTCGTCCCCTGAGCACAGAAAACCCTTATTCTTCATTTTTGACAATTCGTTCGATGCGTGTGACCCCATAGGACCATACTATGTTGGCAATGAGTCTGATCACATCGATCCTCATAAGACATGAGCGGACTCTAGCAAGCCATCATGCCTACCCAAATAGTATAATATCACGTTCGATTTTCCTACATAGAACATATCACAATCCCATTGTCACACGATGTTATATTGAACATGAGTCATGGTCCACGTCAACTCATATTGTTCAATGCTTTCTCGTTACCAAGTAAATTGATTTAATAGAATGACATTAATCACATTAATTCATTCGGGCATGGCCATGCACTACATCAATCTTACTTACGAGTGGCCTAGCAAACATCTCTCTTTACGAGGGACAATTTTCCATCTTGACTTATCATTCTTCCCAACAAGAATCATACCATGCCAATGATAGCCCTTATTGTCATCCGGTTAAAGACAACGTTAAACTATATCAAACATGATATTCATCGAGCGGAAGACGATGATAATCTCAGGTCAAAGGATATCAATGATATGACTATATGAGATCTAATTATGACATTTGACCATGACATAGATCTCATAATGGGTCAAGTCCAGTACCTTGTTCTCTAACAAGTACCCATGAATCTAATGTGCATCTCCATGCATATAATCATCACATGATTATCCATTAGACTTCATACTAGTGCTTCATAAGTACTAGGGATAGGATTATTATAATAAAAACATGCAAACATGTAACGACCCTAACCCTAGACACCAATTTCAGTATTTTATTATATGCTTTTAAAATTAATGTTAACTTTATGTGTTCATTTATGTCTTTAATTTCTTATTTTAAGATAAGATGATTGAGAAATAATTTTAGAATCTTAGGGTTTGCTAGAGAAATTAAATAAAGCATCTTGGGGGAAAATAAAAATAGAAAATAAATAAGGTGTAAGATGAGTTAAAAATGGGTAGAATAAATAATTAGAGGGAAAGGTTAATTTTAAAATTAAGTGAAAGCCTCTAGATTGGTGGGGGCCAAAATGCTTGTTTCCCTTTCCTTGCCCAAGTGTCCCCCTCCCCATTCATCCTCTCTTACCCCCCACTTTCTCCCCTAACCTCCCTCCTTCCTCCTTCTTCATTTTTCTTCTTACTCTTTCTCCAAGCCATGGAAGCCTCTTCCAAGCTACCTCTCTTTCCAAGTCCTTAGAGAGTTGAATCCTCATCCATTTTCTAATCAGGAGTACTTTTGTGATCGGGGCATCTAGGGAGTTTAGCAAGCTCAAGAAATCCTTAATCCATCTCCTATTCCAAAGTGAGTTGTTATGATTTCCCTTCTTATGAATGTTCATGAACTCTTATTTGTTGTTCTTGTTATGATGATAATTGTGTAAATGCTTTGGAAGCCTATTTGAAGTTGGGAGATTGGTAAATGGCAAAGAAGGATACTCTTGTTCTTAGAAATTGATTTAGAGGGTAAGAAATGGGTGGAGTTAGTTTTAGAGAATTAAACTTGAAATGGGTTAGTGAAATGGGTTGGAAATCTTGTGATAAATAATCTAGGTTTAGGTTATTTTGGGTGTAAATGAGTTAGGATGAAGTTGTGAAGTAGGAAAGCTCTTTTGGGTGTTCATAAAATTAAGAGAGATTGATGAAAGGGAAAAGAAATTAAGTGATAAGGGGTTAGAATTCTGGGCTAGGCTGATTCGTCGCTTGGGCGGTCACCCATGAGGGGCTTGAGCGGCCGCCCATGTGGCCAGTGTTTGGCGTGCCTATCCTCCCTTCTTGGGCGGTCGCCCAAGTCCTCTTGAGCGGTCGCCCATCCCTCCAGCAACCTTACCTCCCTTGAGTTTCATTTGGGCGGTCGCCCAAGTGGCCGTGGCGGTCGCCCGTAGCACCAGAACCTTCCCAGTTTCCATTCTTGCTGATTTTACCAACAACCCCGTGGTATGATTCCCAACCACTATAAATTAGTTGAACCTAATCCAAACCGGATAGGAATTAATCCCTTTTAAAATTAGCTTAAAGTAGTTCAACTTGGGAAATAGATCGTGAACCTTTATTAAGTTTTATTCGAGGTTGTATAATGACTATGTAAGAATGGTTTGTAATACATAGTGGCCTTACTTACCCTATCCTTGGTGATTAGTTAGAAATAGAGTAGAAACCATAGGTTTCACTATTTCGTTAATTGAAGATGAGCATGTATTGCCTTGTGGCATTATTATCCCAATTTGTTGAATTATTGAGTTTGGTGGATACCTTAATATCCTAAGTATGAATTATTTGGCAAGTTGTTATATTGCATCCCGATGTGGATTATTTGGTATATGACTATATTGTATCCCGGTGTGGGTTATGTGGTTATATGGATACCTTACTTGAATTTATATTCGTTAATGGTATTATGCATAATGTATTACATGAACTGTTGCACTATAGTATGGATGTAACATGAGTATATTTTACCATGTTGTTATATGATTATCCCTTTTGTGGATTATTTCAAGTATCTATTATGTGCTTGAACGTGTTGATATTCGGGGGTATAATGGAATTCAATCAATTATTGATTTGTTCTATAAGTGATTGAAGGTTCATTATACCTGGGACCGTCCCCCTCTGTGGCCACAGAGTGGGGCATGCAAGCTTCTTGTATTGAGCAAGAAGAAGCCTTTACATACTGCTGCGATTTGGTGTACCGGTGGAATGCTCTGTATGAAGCCAACGGCTTTACAGTAGCGATGATATTATATGATACTCTGAATAAGGGTCATATAAGTATCCTATTTTCTTATATGGATCTCTGGGGTATGAGACCTATAAGCGGTGAATGTGCGTAGGGGCAATTCACCAAAGAGTGGAGTTTTACTCCCACGTTGTACGTCTTATTGTTCGAGACGGGAAAAGGTAAAATGAGGTAACGTAAGGTGTTTACCACTTTCATAATGTGTTATGTGCTACCATGCTATGTGTTGCATCGTGTTTGGCATCTTCTTTGCATTCATAATAGCTCATTGAGATTTATTCTCACCCCTTCCCTTTTCTTGTTTTAGATCGTCTTGAGACAGGTGACTTGAACCCGGTGAGGCGGGGATAAGAGTTTGGACTTTGCTTTTGGGGACTTGTCAGGTTAAGCATAGGAGTTGGTTATTAGGAGTATTTATTAAGTATTCCTCTTTTGAAATTTGTATGGAAAATTCTTTTGTTAAACAATGTTAATTAGGGTTTTCAATGTAATTGATCAGATTATAGTTTATTAAAAGTTATGGTTGGATTTCCTCCTAGTGGAGATATTATTAATTGATTTTTATTTGGAAATTTGAAAAGGTGGTTTTCTTCTAAAGGCAAAGAAATGTTTTAAAAACTTAGATGGGTTTTCTTAGATTGAGCCTCTCCAGCTCGGGACACGCGTAAGGTTCCGGGTTGGGGTGCTCACAAAACATATATAACAATCAAAGAAACAATCTCATATATAAATAAACAATGACATTACATAAAGGTCTATCTCTATAGGCCTAGGGCACTAACACCTACAGAGAAAGCATTGAACAATATAAGTTGATGTGGACCATGACTTATGTTCAATATGACATCGTGTGACAAAGGGATTGTGGCAATGATCTATCAAGAAATCAAGCTTTGATGTTATATTTAATTGGGTAGACATAATGGCTTGCTAGAGACCACTAATGTCTTGTGAGGTTGATGTTTCAACTCACTAACAACATAAATATAATTCCTAAAGGATCATACACAAAGAACGGTTTGAAAATGACTCGAATCTGGAAAAAGAAATCTGGGGCTGTTGCACGGCCGTGCAGTTTAAAGGACACACCCGTGCAAAGGGGTTGCACGGCCGTGCGTTGTAATCTGCATGCCCGTGCAAAAGGGCTGGAGCGGCCGTGCATTTTAAAGTGCACGCTCGTGCAAGTGGTTGCACGGCCGTGCATAGCGGCAAATTAGCAAATACGATTTTGACTTCGATTAGGGTTTCTCCCTAATAGTTAGGGATATTTATAAAGTATAAATAGCCCCCTTCTCCTCAGCCAAGACACACGAAAATTAGGGTTTATGAAACACTAACTCCTTGATTTTGATTAGGAATCAAAGATCAAAACTCCTCAGATTCAATTCCATATTTGCCATAGATTGTTGAAAAGAGTTTCAACAATCGGGATCATCTAGCAATCCAACAAGATACAGATCTTGGTTCGAGCGTATGGATTACCGATAGATGGTGATTGCTTTATCACCTAAAGCTTGAAGGCCTAGCGTTGTTGATTCATCACAAGGAATAACAAGGAAGAAGATCTAAGTTTCGTCTACGACTCAAAAGATGAATTACGATTCGTGTACGAAAGACAAATTCGCAACCAAGATTAGTAAATCTATTTCATGGTTTTAATCTCTTCATATTAAACGAATTCATGGGTAGAATTTTGTGAATTATGTAAGCGCATGTAACCCCAAAACCCAACACCTTATACTCCCTCCGTCCCGCTAATATCCGCACTAACACTGTTTGTGCGGGAATTAAGGAATATGATATTTTAATAAAATGTTGTGAGTATAAAAGTAAAGTAGTAGAGAGAATGAGTGGAGGGTGTAATAAATTATAATGGTGTTGTGAGTATTAAAATAATGTAGGAGAGAGAATGAGTGGGGTTGGGTGAATATTTTATTAATATAAAGTTTCCTTTTTGGGAGTGTGCGGATATTAGCGGAACGTCCAAAAAAAAAAGTGTGCGGATATTAGCGGGACGGAGGGAGTACATGAATACATATTCAATAACCCAAGGACAAACAAATAATATTAATTTCAACAACAGGCTTGTCATATTCAATATGCAATTTAGCCTTATACATGAACTCACATTTACTAACCCAAGGACAAACAAATAATATTAATTTCAACAATATGACAGTTACATTCAATATGCAATTCAAACCTTACCATATCTAAAATCTTTAATTTGAACTACTCTTAACAATTAACAATAAAGTACAACCACAACAATAAAATTGCACAGGGGACACGGGTTGATTTTTTTTTTTTTAAATTTAATTTTTTTTTAAGGGCAAACTGGGAAAGAGATAAATGTATGAGGGCAAAATGGAAAAAAATTCATTTGAAACTATTCATTCAACTTTTCACCCATTCTACCATTTATACTATAGACTAGTACATGCCCGTGTTCAAGGCCACGTAATTTTTTTTTTTTTTTAAGGACAAAATGGAAAAGGGACAAAATAGTGAGGGCAAAATGAAAATTTCGACCATTGGCACTGTTCAAAGAACTGTTTACACCCTTCCCTAATTTATACTATAGATTGTCTTTCTCCAATTGGTTCTTTTTGCACAGCAACCCCGATATAATCAGAGTTGACCTAAAACACATAAGCGGATCTATCCAATCAAAGAATCTATGATCATTTCGAGTCTGCAATTGAGAAAAAAACTACTATAATTTAAGTTTAAACAGAAAACTATAAATTATAAATATTGCCCATAAAAATGTACTCCATTGAAGCTTACCCCATTGTTTGGACATTTCACAAACCTCCTACCAGAGTTTGAATCAGTCCAAGAGGTTTGTTCTCTTGCCATTAATCCGCATCGGAAATACATTGTATAGAATTGAATAGGAAGCTTTATGTCGTTTAATGGCAACAAAATAACAACCTCAGGAATCATATTGACAAAATTACAATGTTGAAAACCGAATTGCAAAAGATACAAATTCAAGTAACCAAATTGCAAATTGCCATTAGAATAAAGTTTCTTCAAGAAAAAAAGTTTCAAAATATTATTAATTTTGGTTAAAAAAAAAGGTCGTGAAGTAAATGATGAAATATACTATTTACCAATTCCAATGGAGTAGAAGCAATTTACAAGGAGTAGTGATTCGGAGGCGAGGAAACAAAATAATCACAAAATCTTATCCACTTTGGTCTATATACTCCCTCCTCCTCACACCAATAGATACCAAAATTTTGGGCATGCAAATTAAGAAAAGGTAAGAGAGAGAAAAAATGGAGAGAGAATGTTGTGAGTGTAAAAGTAAAATAGGAGAGAGAATGAGTGGGAGGAATAGTTAGGAGAGAGCATGTTGTGAGTAAAAAAGTAAAATAGGAGAGAGAATGAGTGGGATAAATAGTAAAGATTCCTTTTCATTTTGGGTAAGTATCAATTGATGTGGGACGGACCAAAAAAAAATAAGTATCAATTGATAGGGGACGGAGGGAGTATATAACTTTCAGTTTTGAAAAAAATATTGAAAAAAATTCAAGTAGTAAGAGTAAATTTTGAGTTTTCTATTTGACAAAAACTTATGTGAGAACACTATGACCCGTCTTATGAATGAGACGGGTCATTTTTGACCCATGACCCAGCCCATTGAACCAACTCCAACCATGTTGAGTTCCCTTTTTGTTTCAAATTATACTACTACTATGTCGGTCTGTAGTTCCAATTAAGCCCAAAAAAAAAAAAAAAAATTTAAAAATTTTTTGCTCACGTGGCAGTCTCTCATAGGCCAAAAAAAAATAAAATAAAATTTATTTTTTGTTTTTTTTTCGGTTTGTAAAAAGTAATAGTTACTATAACATAATGTAATAATTGTATGCATATAAAGTAATAGTTTGTATACATTAAAGTAATACATATATACAGAAAAGTAATAGTGTTTTTTCCTATGTTTTCTTCATTTGACAAAAGTAATACTTATTATAACTAAAATGTAATAAACGTGTTATTTATATGTAATAGTATTTGTACATAATTGTAACACGTATGTATAGATATCTATATGTTTTCAAACAATAAGTTACAATGAGTTCAAATTTATCATGATACATGTAAAAGTATTAGATTATCTATAGAAATATGTTACAATTTCATCTATCAAAGTGTTACATTTACTTGTATAAACTATTACATTCATATACATAAGTTGTTATATTTCAAATGTAATACATATAGTTTGTATTACATTTGAAAAAATGGGTGAAAACGAGCTTTTGTTTTTTTTTAAAACAGGTATTACGTGTTGTAAAGTATATGTTTAGATATCTTCAATACGGAAATCAGAAAGATGGAGATTAAAGCGAGGTATGCCGAAGCAAATCTCCTTAAGACAATATTTCGCCTCCGTAATTGTGCAAACGGATCGATGGCGAATGTCTCCCAAGATACAACGCTTTTTACCAAGAGTTAGTGTGCACTTTAACTAACCTTGACGGGCGAACCAAAATAAGACTTGCTCTTAGTCTTCAAACTTTGACAAAAAGAAGAACGAACTCTTTGAAACGAATCAAGAACACTTTTGAATGAGGGAGAGAGAGAATTGGATTCTCTAACAAAGATTTGATAACAACTTGGTTTGATTACTTGATGACTGAATGAAGGAATAGGGGTCTATATATAGGGTAAAATCAAGCCAGATCAGTTGTGATTTTTCCATAAAAGTCACACCCTTTCAAGCTGGCACCTATTCAGACTTTAATCTGAACGGACAGCATCTGCTCGGCCGAGCACCATTGGTGCCTCGCCCGAGCACAGGCAAGTTGCTCGGCCGAGCACTTTGGTGACTCGCCCGAGTAGAGGCCAACAGAGGATGATAGTTTCTGGTCTGTCATGCTCGGCCGAGGCTTATGCCTTGCTCGGCCGAGCAGTTCAATGAATTTGAACAGTCGTGTCTTCTCGATTTTAGAACTTTGACTTTTCAATTCACACCCTAATATTTTCCCAATATTCCAACATTACGTTTACTTATGAACAATGTTACTTTATATGTATACAGTCATTACATTAAGAGATGGTAACTATTACTTTTTCTAAACCACTGAAAAGCCGTAAAAATAATATAAAATGTTGTGTTCTAGTTCATCTTTCTGAATACAGTAATTCTCTCTCCTCTTTTCAAATTACACCCACAACATTTTTTCTTCCCACTTTTTTTCTTAATTTGCGTGCCGAACCTAAAATGGTGACGGATTTCTTGGGACGGAGGGAGTATATAACAAATTGGCGCTAAATTATAAGGCGGGGGAGTGAGGAAAGATAAAGATGGTGGGGGCAAAGTGGGTAATGTGCAGTAAAACTTCATTACTGCCTCCTCCTCCAACTCCCATCCTCACATTATCATGGCCAAAACGTCTCCCTTCCAATTGCCCAATTGGCACTTTAAATTTCAGAAGAGGTGGAGGGTGGGTCCTAAGGACCAGCAGCAATCCAACGCCGGCGACCGTCGATAGTGTCACAGAAGAACTCAGTAATTCAACTGCGGGGTCGTCGGATTCGGGTTCGGAAGTGGTGAGGAAGTTTTATGACGGAATAAACGTCCGTGATATTGCGTCGGTGGAACAATTGATTGATGAGGATTGTGTCTACGAGGACCTTGTCTTCCCTCAACCGTTTGTTGGTCTGTCCTGGAGGAAAAAAAAAAATTGGCCTATAAAAGGCTGTCACGTGGCGGGTCATGTCCCATGGGTCATGGATGAACCCGTCTCATGCATGAGACGGATTCTCTTGTTCTCATAGGAAACCACCTCTTTCTATTTTATGTCCCTATCACTGCCCAATTTATAGTTACACATGAGGGACGAGTGACATTAACCCAACCAAGTTTTACCTAATTTTGGGATTAATATGGGTTAGGAGATAGATCACTGAGAAATGTCTTCTGGCTTTGACTGTGAATGAAATGCAAAAATTGCTATGGAAATTTGGCAAACACTAATTTAGTCATAGAGAAAAAATTACAGACAGTTCGTTCATGCATCATCCTTCTCCTACATAAATATTACACCTCCTAAAATGAGTGCTTCACTCATTCGCAAAATCCTAGCTGAAGAACTCTTCAATTCCATGCCCAAAAAAGTGCTCAAATTCTTCACCTACAAGGATCAAGAATGTTTAGTTTCAGTAGAATCCATAAACTTAAAACTACTATCTCCGTCCCAAAATGAACGTCCAAATTCGCTCTTGATGAACAACAAATTTGGTCATTCATTTTGGGATAGAAGAAGCGTGAAACAAAAAGTGAACTTTCGTTTGCCCAATACGCCAATATTGCCCATGCGCACACCCATACATCATTGTATTGCACATTTGAAGCTCATTCAGATTAACTTACACCTGCTTCATGGCACCATGTGAAATATTTCCGCCCAAGAGCAAACATAAGTAAAGACATAAAACGATTCAATAATTTGTTACCTACGCTAAATTGTTCGTCAAAACGTCTAAACATCCTACGCTTCTTGAAGTTTACCCTCTTCTTCAGGCTCATTAACCCTTATGATGTACACCTGCAATTGCATAGAGAAGACAAGCCAAAAAGTTAGTAAACTTCAATAACTAACCAGATAGAATGAAATTAATGGTGATTACCTTAAACACCGTAGGCCTGATTAACTGGAAGACTAATGCATCCCCATCAACAAGTTGATGATCAATAGAAAATCCTCTCCATCCACCACTAAGTCCACATTTATGAGCCAAATATACTGTTGGATACTCTTCTCCATCTTCGTCCACCAACGTAATGGTCTCGTCAGACCTCGGAAGGTTCTTCCGACAGAAATAACTTTGGAGACCCTGTTAATTAGTAAACTTAAACAAGATAAGAGCACAGAAAACAAAGGGGCTGAATCATATACACACACATACAAACACAAACACTCACCAGCCAGAATCCACCAGTAACATGGGATTGGAGCATAGGCCTCACCATTGTAGGATAATCAGTTCCTAAATTTACTTCCAATTCTTCCGCTTTCAATGTAGCACGTGCCCTAGCTTCATCCGAAGCATATACCCGTCCCGATAAATCCCCTCTCTTATAGTAGCCTCTCCTACACACACATACCCGCATTCAATATTACTACCTTTGTCCCAAATGAATGTCCCAAAGATATTCAAATTTGCTTTCGATCGAGAGAAAATTTGAATTCCTTTTGGAATTCATTTTGGGACGGAGGGAGTGTTTAATCATAGTAATTAACCAAAATTACATCATAATCAGAGATCCCTAAATTAAGGGTTACCTTCCTGGGAAATTATATCGCAAACGCTCATAAGTCACCTGTGAATAAGAATCCAAACTAGTGATGTAAACCGAGATATAGATTGGTTAATTAGGTTGGCGAACAAAAAGAAAACTTACGATTTCTTGGTAAACAGGAGCAGGATTATTGGCGACACGATTTGATCTCCTGACAACCACCGTTTCGGTGCTAAATATTCGGCGTTTTGCTGTTCTTTTCATCTATTTAGGTCAAATAAACAAATACATACACACAAATTAGTTCATTAACATCAAAATGTGCTGTGCTTTTATAGAAATGGAGAGAGAGAGAGAGAGAGTAAACCGGAGAGGGGTTAGGAGAAGAGGAAGTTTTGAGGGTTTGAGAGAGCTGAGTGAGATTGAGCTCTTCCATCCTCTTCTTGTTTTCTTCCAACCTCTGTTGCCGTAACTTTTCGTACGGCGTCGATGGTGTCTTTTCCGCTGCCACCATTGTTGCTGTGTTTTTCTCTCGGTGACTTGCTGCTCTGTTTTGGTAGGAAAGAGGGAGAGGCGTCGGAATTAGCTCTTAATCTCTGTGTTGGTACATTTATAGAGGATTCGACCGTTGGAAATCCACCTTACAGAAATATGCTAACGTTACTGGTTTTAAGCTAGTTTAGCTCACTGCTCGAATCTGATTGGTCTGTTAAGCCTTTGTACTTCCCCAAGTAAATTTTTTAGATTAAAATTGCCAAGTGGTTTTTTTTTTTTTTACGGTTTTCCATGTCAAAAGTAAAATAATTTAGGCAAGTCAGCAACGGTCAAATTCAAATTTAAATGTATTGTGGCACGCACTAGTAAGTTGTATACCACTTCAATATGGAACAATAAAATATCTCCATGGTACCTAATGGGTCTTGGCCTTGTGGTATTTTAGTGACTTTTCTTTGGGGAGGTCACGAGTTTGATTCCTCTTAGGGGAATCCTGTGGTTTAATTTATACCATGAGTTCAGGGTCCTAGGAGCTCCCCGGGGCACATTCGCGATAAGAAAAGAAGATCGCCGCTGGCTGGCACGATGTGATTAGTCCGGCGAAATCGCACTGGTACCAAAAAAAAAATAAAAAAAATATCTCCATGGTTTGAAAATATCAAAACAATTGATTTGTCAGTGTATTATTCCCACCGGCCCAAACGATCCTAAATAACTGTCATTTTAGATAAAATGTTTGATCCAAAATAATTGTCGTTTTTATATTTTAGAGTTGATGACGCCATGAAATCAAAAGCATTCAGATTTCTATTTTATCACCACATTGAAATTTGTTTTGATTTATTAATTGGTTTGTTGTATAAAATACGGTAAGAGAGAAATAATAAATAAGGACAACCACGATACTTTCAAATAAATAAGAACAATACTTATTTTAAGACAAAATAAAAAAGAAAATAAAGCACTTATTATTATGAAACAGTGGGATTTTCTCTGTTTTTCTTTTCTCAATTAGCGGATTAGAATAATATTCCTTCCCACTTTTTCCTGCCAATGTGAGAAGTTGAGTCATATAGTCACCACTTATGATGTTATACGACACTACAGCAAGCAAGAGTAACACAAACAACAACATTATGCTTCACTTCTTTCTAATACTTTATCAACCCCAAGCTTTTCAACCATGGGAGCACCTCGGCTAGGCCATCCGTCAAGCTTCTGGGTTTGTAATCCAGCTCCACTTTGGCCTTCTCGCAAGAGTAAGCCCACTGGTGCCCCAGAACATTTACAGTCTGCTCAAGACACCGGTGCAACCATTAGATGTCATAATTTAATGTACAGGGAACGCGGGTGTGTGTGTGTGTGTGTGTGCGCGCGTATTCCACGGGGGACTATCAATGAATATACTTATAATGCATGCATAGTAATACCTTCATAACATGGATGCGAGTTTATATAGGAACCGTTTGTAATGCTGTCCTGGAGTGTATAGATGCAGTCATCAGACTTCTCCATAACAGAATACTCCCCCACCCCCACCCACCCTTTCCCCAAAATAAGTGTTGGGTTTTGACATATCAAGCATTTAAGGATGATGCTTACTTATTTGTACCTCGATTGTACCATTTTAAAATTGCACTAAAACTATTTTTTTTAGAAACGTCACATTTATTCTGGAACATGCAAAAAAGGAAGGCAATATTTATTTCAGTATGCGAGGGATCATAACAGTCTAAAGACTCAGAGGCTAAGTCCCATGCACACTCATATTTGTTATTCAACGTTTAAGTTATGATTAGATTTTATCAAGCAACCAAACTATCCTGAATTTTCATGTTTCTCTTTTATTAGCTTTGCACAATAGGTGGTTAACTAAAAACAACTAAACAAAAGGATAAGTCAGCAGAAGTAAATAAGATAAAACCAGAAGTTAGGAGCATACCGGAGGGCTGATCAGGGGAAGCTTTCCTGTTATCCTAGAGAAAAGAACTGATACCCAACCATAAGCCTCGATCACCCACAAGGGGATACTAAATAAAGGCTTTCTTGTCTTGGTCATGATGGCAGCAATGTCAAAAACTTTTGCAAATGACTCATTCTCTCCTGTAAGAAGATATCTCTCACCTGGTCGACCTTTACTCAAAGCTGCAATGTGGCCATCTACTACATCGTCAACGTGACTAAATGAAAACTTTTCATTTCCATTGCCAATATACCCAGGTAGTCTCCCATTAAATCGCTCAATGATCTGACAAAAGAATAAGGCCATTTAAAAGCATCATTTTGTCAATCTCAAAGACAGTACAATATTGAAAAGCTCAAAGATGAATAGACACCGATCAAGTATTAAAATCAATCATTCTAACTTCAATTTAATCAAAATAGGAAATAATCATGATCCCCATCAAGCTCTGAAAGGAAGATTCTCACAACTTGCGATAAAGGGTTCAACCAAAAAGTCCGAAAAGTGAAAAGATTAATAACGAAACTTCTAATAGACATGGACTCTTTAAAGCAATACAGTTTTGCCTTTGAACAACTGATTCTCTTAATTGTAATTGTTTTCAACACAGAACTTCCAACACTTGACATTTAAAGCCTTCATTCAACTTTAACTCTCAGGGTAGTTGTAAGTGAGCTAGAACTTGAAATTTACGACAAGCATGATACCATGGAATGAATGACAAATTAGGATTGCAAGGATAATTGTGAAGGACTCCATGCTATAAAATACTCAACCGCTATTGTAGACAGCAGTTTACCCAGATTAAAGTGACTAGAGGAACTCGCCCCTCTTGAAAACTCATTTCTTCTTCAACTTCCCAAGAAAAAATTAGTCCGTAAGTTCATTCTGCCACACATACACCTAGTCACCCACACGTTTGAAGACGGTAAATCTCAACTCAACTTAGCCATTGACATTTATCCCAATTAGTGATCCTGTTGCATGTGTTGAAACATTCTCAAGCAATTTTCTCTCGTTTTAAATTGGTAGAGGAATATGTGCGTTTCAAATTATACCTTTTCCAGTTTTGCCAAACACCTATCTTGATTATTTCATTTCAGCCACTCTCAAGAGGAATGCAAAACTAGGTTAGTTAGTTTCATCAATTTCAAACATCTTCTATTCATGGAAGGAACAAACAATACTACCAAAAATTGTCATCCTACTAGCTCATCATAGTTACCAATTGTGAATAACCAGTATTAGCACGCACACAATGCACACACGAGATGTGAAATTAAACAAGGGGAAGCAAAAAACAGAACTAGTAGTGAACTTGTTACCAATTGAGCAACAATGTTTCCGGTAGTGACCTTGCCAGGACCATATATAACTCCAGGATAAACCGGTACAATAGGCACCCCCTCTGATGCAGCTTCTAATGCAATCTTATCAGAAACAGCCTTTGATTTCTCATACTCCGTGCAAAAGGACTTTCCAGGATGAATCTATCAACACATTATATTGAACACACATTAATTTAATCCGAACAAAACAAATCTTACAGAACAACTACTGATGAAAAGAACAAGGCTCAATTACTTGAGTTTCATCTGCAACGTATCCATCCGTCGACCCTAACGCGAAGAAGGACGAAGTGTAAATAATCTTCTCAATGGTACCAATCTCTTTGCAGGCTTGCAATACGTTCTTCAAACCTCCAACATTAACCTAATCATTGCAATTATCCAAATACATGTAAACAGCAGAATCCAAATCTATGAGTATTGAATCGGTATAGATTTTTTGGGGGGAATTTGCTTACAGAGTTGAATTTAGAAGGATCTGGAAGCCAGGGCTCGACAAGAGCGGCGGCGTGGAAGACGACTTGGCAGCCGGAGCAGGCGGCAAGGAGTGATGAGTAGTCTGTGACATCACCATATACGAGTTCTAGATCAACGCCATCGGAGGGCAGAGGGAGGGAGGAGAGATAGCTGGTTTTACGGACGAAAGCTCGGACGGAGTGGCCGTGTTTGAGTAGGGCGTGGCAGAGACGACCGCCTAAGTAACCGGAAGCGCCGGTCACCAACACCTTCATGCTGACTTACTTACGCTCACTCTTTTTCTCCGACGGCCCAAAATGTTGAGCTCAAACAAGTCAACTGAGATGGCCATGACTTAACTTCAACAATTTGTATTTGTTTGTTTCTCAAATTTGGTCAACGGAACTAATATTTTAACGGATGCGGCACACATTTTATTTTTTCTATCAGTTGCGATCAAGATTAATTAGGTAAAATACTCGGTCTACTAAATGATCAACTTTAATCATTTATTATGAAACAAATGAAGACAAAAACTTATGTGAGAACACTATGATTCGTCTCATGAATGAGACGGGTCATTTTTTATCCATGATCCGAAAAATTACCCTCTCTCTCCTCTCTCTCTATATACGTAAACGCAGAGACCTCCATTGCCGGCCCCAATCCCCCCCCTAGCCTAGCTCTCTCCCACCAGAAATCAAACCCAATTTCAACCTCTAATCAACCGGCGACCTTCTCAACCTTCCTCACCGTTCTCTCCCTCTCTCTACCCAAACCGAAGCCTTCTTCTCAGGCCACAACCGCCGTTCTCCGCTTTTCACCCAGGACAACAACCGCCGCTCCCTTTCTCTCTCAAACCCAATTGAACGGAGACTTAATCGGAGACCTTAACCAATTCTCTCCAAATCCATCGATTCATCTTCCTCCCCTGTTCCGAAATCTAAGCCTATAACCCTCACCAAATCATCACCAATTTTCGGCCAATCTCACCTCCATTACCTCCGGTCCTATTTCAACCCCTAAGCCAACAACCAGAAACAATTTCCTCCTTCCCCTGTTCTGTTCTAGAGCCCAAGCACGCACAATTGCTGGAAACTGTAAAGTTGATTGGTCTGTGACCAAAAAATATATATTTTTTAATTTTTTAAATTTTGTTTTTTTTTTTCGGTTTGTGAAAAGTAATAGTTACTATAACATAATGTAATGATTGTATGCATATAAAGTAATAGTTTGTATACATTAAAGTAATACATATATACAGAAAAGTAATAGTATTTTTTCCTATGTTTTCTTCGTTTGACAAAAGTAATACTTATTATAACTAAAATGTAACAAACGTGTTATTTATATGTAATAGTATTTGTACATAATTGTAACACATATGTATAGATATCTATATGTTTTCAAACAATTTCATATACATAAGTTATTACATTATCTATAGAAATATGTTACAATTTCATCTATCAAAGTGTTACATTTACTTGTATAAACTATTACATTCATATACATAAGTTATTACATTTCAAATGTAATACATATAGTTTGTATTACATTTGAAAAAATGGGTAAAAACGAGCTTTTGTTTTTTTAAAACAGGTATTACGTTTACTTATGAACAATGTTACTTTATATGTATACAGTCATTACATTAAGAGATGGTAACTATTACTTTTTCTAAACCACTGAAAAGCCGAAAAAATAATATAAAAACTAAAAAAAAAGCAAAAAAAAAAAAACGGGCCTATGAGATGGTAACTAACAAGGCCTCGTCGAATCAAGAGAGAGCTTCCCACTGAATACCTCCAATGTATCCTTTGAAACTGGGCCACTGCAATGTTGTTGGCCTTGATCGGTCCAAATTCTTCCACTTCTGTTGCCTGCATCATGCCCCATGGGTCATGGGTCGACCCGTCTCATGCATGAGACGGATCCCCTTGTTCTCACGGGATACCACCTCACAAATGAAATATATTGATTTAGACATGGATGTAAAATCATGTCGAAGATTTGAGTAGGACACTTTATTTATTTATTTATTTATTTGGGTCATAGATAGACCCTTATGATCTATGGGCGAGATATCAAAGTTATAAAAGTCCAACCAAGATTCAAAATTTCATATAAATCCATCCTCATATATTATCCGTGGCCATCGCTCCTATACATAAAAGTATAATACCAAAAAACACTCTTATACTTGGCTATAAAATCATTTTTTCATATTTTTTTTTAGAAAATAAAAAAATCTGCTACTATACCTAAAAGTGTAATATTAGAATTACTTTTATACCTTAAGAAGCTGTTTGGTAGCCTTTTTTAGGACCGGATAGGATTATTAGTCCAATAAATTTGATGTTTGATAGATTAAATGTAATCGGAGTAATCCTAACAATCCGGATAAGGCCTCTTATCATTTCTTATCTCCTTCATATTTATCCCAAAAAAAAGTGATATTATTAATATCTGAATTAATAATCTCTTTACTATTAATACGAGTTAATCCTATCAAGTTATCAAACGACCCCTAAAAATTATAAGAGTAATTTATTTTTTCAGAAGTCCAATTGCAGTGATATTATCCTTCGGGTCACCAGCCGAAATCCCTTAGCTTTAATGGTACCCTTTTGTATTTTCAATACCTTGGGAAGTTGAATAAAGTTGTATTCTTTTAAACAAAAACAACAAATTTTAGCTTCTGTACCAACAATAAATAAAGGTCTACAGTTTCAGTCCCCACAGAAGTTTAATCTGGTATGATTTCTCCTGAATTTTCCTTATTTATGATTTGAGTAGTTTTTACAAATTGTCGTGTTTTAATTTTTCATGTTGGTAGAATTCGGATATGAACTTGGTGGGCTGTTAGAGTCGAAGAAGGAGGGCGGTGGGCTGAAAAGAGAATTAGAGAGTGTGTGTGTGTGGGTTGACAGAGAAAATGTAAGTCTCAAGTACATTTGAATATCATTTCTGCCGTTTCCATTGTACTTTTTTCTATACACCAACAAGTACTTATCTTCACGTCGAAGGGATTTTGTCGTAGATGCTTCCGGCCTAGTTCACGTGTGCTTTGTGTGTAGGATTCAACGGATAAGACAGATGGAGTATCCATTTTTAACAGCAAAGCTTTGGGTCTAAGCAACCATTTCGTGGGCTTGTTGTTCGCCTTTTCTCGTGTAAAGTTGATTATGCACTTTTTATTACACCGGAGACCCACGTTCCGACTACCGGTGCCTTTGAGCGGGAGTCTTTGTTAGACTTCGTTTGTTTTGCGTAAAATGACTTTCGGAAATGATTTCTGAACGGTATAAACCGAGGTACGAATGTGGATTCGTGGCCCGACGCCCAAAATATAATTCATACAAGTCTCAATTACATCAAAGGGAGTGGGCTTATCCTACCTTTGCTCGTCATACCTTCTCGTCATTCTCACTATGTCGACCTAGACTTAGAAGAGCGTATAATGACTGAGGCCTAACTCGGGCGACCACCAACTCGGGCGACCAAACAGCTGAAAACTTAACTTATCAGTAAGTTCTCAGTTGTCAACTAAATTACTAAGAACACGATCAACTACAGCGAACACCAACTCCGGTGACCATGCAACTGAGAACTTAACTTATCAATAAGTTCTCAGTTGTCAACTAAACTACTAATAACCCGATCAACTCTGGTCGGCGACCGAATTCATCGTCCAACAATTGATAACTTCTCAGTTGTTTTTTAGAGAAGTTCTCAGTTGTTCAAAATGTATTAATAAACAACAAATAAGAATATCTCACAAATTTTTTAGGTTTTATTAGTTGTTCATTAAACACTTAGAACTTTTCAATTGTTCTGAGTTGTCAACCGAAAAATGACCAACTATGATCGACAACCAAAGCTCTGGGATCAACATTTGGAGATGTTATTAATGCTTCTTTTACTAAACAATTGAGAATTTATCAATAACTTCTCAGTTGTCAACTAATAACAACATGATCAACTTTAACGATTGCTCTTTAACAAGGAACAACTGTGATCTGTTATCATGTATTTCCGATTGCTCTTTAACAAGGAACAACTGTGATCTGTTATCATGTATTTCCTTTCTAATTAGTGAGTAAATTTTACAGCTATATTTTAATTTTTGAAAAGCATATATCAATTAATATTCATTAAAGTTGCAACAATTCATGCTCTAGTCCTAATTCATTATCCAACTATATACTCCCTCCGTCCCACCTTAGTGTAGACTTCTTGCCTTTTTCGTCCGTCCCACCTTAGTGTAGACTGCCAAAATTAGAAAAAATTTTATTATTTTTTATTTGCCCTACCCCACCCACTCATTCTCTCTCTTTATTTTTCACCATACAATTTATTCAACCAACCTACTATTAACTCCACTCATTCTCTCTCTTCATTTCCTACCACACATTTTCATTATCTTAATAGTATTCCTGGCTTATCGCGCCTAAACATTTAGTCTACACTAGCTTAGACATATGAGTATACTTTAATTATTTTTTAAAAAGTAAGTATATTTTCTTATTTCATTGATGTTAGAGTGTGTATGTGCACATTGGTCTATGTTCTGGTCCTCATTAGGCCCCTTTGTCCTCATTTCAACTTCCATCCGTCCAAGAAGAGAAAAAAAAAAAAAAAACCTAATGGGCCTTGGCCTTGTGGTATGTGGTATCTTGGTGGCTTTTTGAAGGGAAGATCACCGGTTCGAGTTCCCCTAAGGGGATTCTTTGGGCTTTAATTCCTACCTTGGTATCAGAGTCCTTAGGAGTCCCCCGGGACACATCCGTGCAGTTAAGGAAGCAGCATTGTTGGGCTTGTATCCTCAGTGTGGGGAGTTCGAATCTTGACAGGAGCAGCTGGAGCAGCCAATTGGTGTTGTAAGAGTGATGTAAATGCCTCTTTGACAGGAGCAGCTGGAGCAGCCAATTGGTGATGTAAGAGTGATGTAAATGCCTTGTAGGAGGGCTCCCTTGAGGCTCTGGAGTATAAGGGGTGCTGCCACCCTGGCTGCATAGGGCACATCCCGCGATTTACCTCCGCCAATATACTGAGGCCAGACTGCGGTGGTCAGGATTACCCGACAAAACCTGGAACCTGGGTAACAAAAACAAAAAAAAAAAAAAAAAAAAAAAGAAAAGAAAAGTGATAATGACTTCTTGTCATTTTTCGATAACTTTACCAGCCACAATATTTTGTTGTACCGTTTTTTGTTGTTTGAATCATCCTGCATTTCAATACCATATCAGTACCCATATGAAATTGAGTTCTGCCTTACATGCTGGCCTTAATTGGTTGGAAAAGCTGGTGAGAAAAGTGGAAATCCTTAAAGGTTCGCTCTCGAGTTTTTTAGAGAGAGAAAGGGAAGAAAAGGAAAGGGAGGGGAAGGGAAGGGAGGGGAGGGGGAGGAAATCATTGAACATTTCTTTCCTCCCATTTCCTCCCACACTTGGGAAGATAGGGAGGAAATGAGCTCCCATTTCCTTCCCTTTTCTCCCTTAAAAAAACTCAGGAGCACACCCTAAGTGCTTATGTAAATGCTAAAGTACAATGTTATATAATAATCATAATTTATTTTCTGTAATGTATTTCAAATGGGTCCTTTATTAACTAAGAATAAGCTTTATTCTCTTATGTGCTAGACCTGGTCATTGAGTGCAAAATTTGAAAAAGGAGAAAATGGAATTGGCTTTTGTACAATATTTCATCTAACCATATAATCACTAGATTAATAAGTATACTCTCATTCTCATTTTACTAAAAATTTATCGCTTATAATTTTTAACAAAATTTTGGTTAAAGTTTGAAGTAAATTACTTCTGGTCTTTTTCTAAATTTGGAGGGACATCACATCATCAGTGAGGTTTTATTTCTATTAATTATCAATGTGTAACTTTACTGTAATAGTAAAAATCTCATTTTTACTCCTTTTGTGCCACATTACTGTCCATTGTATGCAAATTTTGTCAAAAAATTATTGTTTGTTTCTTTTTTACTACAATTACCTTTTAACATAGTATTTTCAATATATACATGCATTTTATAAGTTTAAAAATGGATAATAGTTTTAATAGCATGTATGTATGCATGCATGTATGTATGTATTAATTATACTCCCTCCGTCTTATTCGTCAAAAAGTCACAAAATTAGTCTTATGAGAATTAAGAAAAATATATAGTGGAGCAAGTTTTGTGAGTATTAAAAAAATGAGGTTGTAGAGAAAGCGTGGTAGAGAGTAGTAAGTGGATAATTATTGTAAGTATGACAAGTGAGTCTCATGAATAAAAAATTCTATTTTGGGAGTGTGTATTTTTAAATGGAACACCTAAAATGAAAATTTATGTCTTTTCGAGTGAGAGGAAGGTAATATACCATTAAAATTACTTAAACCCCATTTTTCAAAATATCCTATAAACTTTTAAACTAAACTAAGCATAAGAATAAATAAGGGTTTTGATGTGATTGTGAAAAATGAGTTTGGGTCTGAAACAGTAAATGAGGGCCAATATGTTGAAATGGGCCAAAACGTCCAATATATGTCTCAAAGTGAGCCCAAAGTGAGGAGGCGACATGTATGCCGTCTTGTGAGAAGTAAGCTACGCGAAAAGTATATGTGAGATTATAGATAGCTGGGAATGATATCTCCAAGGTAGGAATCTCGTCGAGGTGGATATCTGAGTTGGCGGCAACACGTAGTTTGCCGCCTCCTCTTCATGGTCGCCTAGGTGACTTGCGTGTCAGTGGTGACTTTTGAGAGATACTCAGACTGTAATATCTGGGCCCCACCATAACCATTAATGATAAGAGGCATGTCAGAACAAAAGGTTGACGTCTCCACTAACTTTGTGGGTGGTTGGCACCCCTTGTTGATGATTGACAAGTGTCCAAGTCATGTGCTATGCACATGAGAGATAAAAGTATAAAAGCAACCAAGAAAATATTATTATATAAGTTCTCTTATTATTCTCCTAAGCTTTCTCTTTCTAAAAACTCTATAGCTTTTCTTGATATTGTGACCAGTTAACTTACTCTCACGCCGAAGGGATAACGTTGTTAAAATACAACCATTTGACTTGATAGCATCAGGTTTAAAGTTTAGGAGTTGTCGTAAAAAGGTTTCAAAAAGGTCTCGATGTTTCAAAACTTGCAATTAAGGATCTAAAGATGATAAATATTAATAATCAAGGACTTCGATGAAATCATTAGAAATTTATGCTATTTGAGAATCCAAGGTTACAAATTATTAGCAAATAAGGGTTGAAGTTACTAATTCAACAAATAGGGTTTGGTTTAATGATAATTCTAACGATTTCGTAAACAAAAAAAAAAAAATCAATTGCAAATATTTTTTCTCATAGACTATTATTTATGAGTTTTGAAACATCAAACTTTTTTCTATAAGCAACCCCAAAACTTTAGATCTTTATTTGTCATTTATCTTACCCAAAAAGTAAAGCATTAATTAGGAAAAAATTGGAGTAATAGGCCCAATCTAATAAGCCAAGCTATTACAAAGAAAGCAAGTATTTAGGCCCATGGGCCTAGTGAGGAGGCAGGTTTTACTCAGATCCGGCCCGTATGGTCTTACATTAGTTAGCGCCCATAAGAAAAAGAGAGAAGGCTCAAAAACCTTATCTGCTCTATCCATGGAGTCAAAGAGAGCTTGTCTCTATACTTCACTGTAATAACTAGTCACTCAGTCCCTTCTTCCTCAACCGGTCTCATCAACAGGTATGTTCCTCCCATTGCTCTCTAACTTAACCTAGGTCATGGTTTTTCTGATTTATTTCTGTAACGGACAATCATTTTCTATTGAATTTGTAATTTCATAGGTATCTGTTCTAACGATTTTTAACAGTTTTCAAGTTCAAATTCCTAAAATTAGTCATCAGTTGAGTTAATTTATCTGTTTCTGGAATGTAATTCTCACATTTTTGTTTGTAATTCTTATGTTTTTATTGCCTGCCCCTCTTTCGAGTTGAATGGATATTATGTGGATTTTTCATACTTGTTAATGGCATTAATGCTGTATTGCAAATTTACGACTGTTTTGTCGATATTCTTGTCCTGAATGATACAAGTTTCAATGTCCTCAAGTGATTGATTTAAGGTTGTTAACAAGTCTCGATGGGCCTTAAACTATTGTACATGAACCAATATGGTGTTAAAATTACAGTTGTTTAAAGCATTGAGAAAATTTAATGGGTAACCCATGGATAAGATTTTGCCACCCGTAACTAGCCTTATAGAGACGAGAGAGCTTATATTGAGTGGAAGGTATGCTTTATCTAAAAGATATAGACTTTAGCAATGTAAACATATACTCCGTCCCTAAATGAATGTTAGCCTAATTTACCCGGAAAAAAAAAACGAGGGAGAGAGAGAGAAGGTATACGTTTTTATAGCAGCATATGCTTTCTGCTGGTTTTTATAGGAGCTGTAAGCTAAATGATTTTTAGGATGCATATGTGGTTTTTACGTGAAAGTAGATAAGTAGACGAAGTTTGCATTTTCTGTTAATTTTATCAAGTCTTTTGGAATAACGTGAGCAACCCATCCTCTCCGTTCGTCATACTTCATGCTAAAGTATGTGTCTTTGGATGATAGTCTTTAATTTTATTTTTCTTCTTCCGTGAATTGTTACTAATTACCCTTCATCTATGTATTTGATTACATTTGATAATTGGGTAAGTTTTGTCTATATACTTCCAGGGAAGATGGAAATCGGGTGCAGTCACAGCAGCAACATTATGTGGTTCTTCAGGGATAAAGGTTTTGACGACAAAGGCATTCAAGAACTGTTTAGAAAGTGTAAGCGCCTTGAAGGTGTGCAAAGTGAAATACTCTCTGAAAATTGGTCTTACTTGACAAGCATTGGCATCCAAGAGAGGAAACTTCCTTCAATTGTCACCAAATGCCCTAAAATCCTGACCCTTGATCTGAACGAGAAGCTTGCTCCCATGGTACAATGTCTCACAACATTAGGAACAAAACCCTGCGAGGTCGCCTTAGCCATAACAAGATTTCCTCACCTACTCTCACACAGTGTGGAAGAGAAGCTTTGTCCACTCTTAGCTTTCTTTGAATCTCTCGGTGTCCCGGGAAGTCAACTAGGTAAGATGCTACTAGTCAACCCGAGAATCATCAGCTACAACATCGAGTCAAAGCTTTCTGGGGTTGTTGACTTTCTTTCCAGCATTGGCTTAACCAAAGAAACGGCTGGGAAAGTTATGGTCAAACATCCATCCATCATGGGGTATGGAGTTGAGAAAAGGTTGCGCCCAACGTCAGAGTTCTTACTGTCGTCAGGTCTGACAGAACTCGATCTTCAGAAAGTGGCAATGAACTTTCCTGAAGTTTTGTGCAGAGATGTTGAAAAGTTACTTAGACCTAATATTGAATACTTGAAAACTCGTGGATTTGATACCGGGCAAGTAGCAGGGTTGGTGACCGGTTACCCCCCTATTCTGGTCAAGAGCGTAAAGAACGCTCTAGAACCAAGGATAAGGTTTTTGGTGGATGTAATGGGGAGACAAATTGATGAAATTGCAGATTATCCTGAATTTTTTGGGCATGGTTTAAAGAAGAGACTGGAGGTGAGGCACAAATTTTTGAAGAAGAGGAACATTAGTTGTAGCCTAAGAGAAATGTTGGACTGTAACCATAGGAAGTTCCTTTTGAAATTTGATGTTACTACAAAAATTGCTTAAGGTACAATGAGAGCATTTTTTATCTTTAAATCTGTTTCATTTTGTAATTTGTAGAATTTGTTCCCAATGTAAAATTTGTTTTTGTTCAACTCCTATTTGGTTATGAGAGAGCTGTCGGTGGCAAAATGAAAACAACAAACAAAATGATTAAATAAGACTAAGGTGACAAATGTCTAGAAGTATAGGGGCGTAAAGTTAAATAAACCCATATTTGAAAAGCGTTCTTTGGTAAGTATTGCGAGGTGCGCTTCACATCCCGCGGTGGTAAGAGACGCACGTGACACGAATCAGCAGAAAGAAAGAGTTGGGAGGGGTTCTTCTTCTTCCTGAGGCTTTTCGGGAGATTTTGATGAACAAGAAAGGGAAAAGGAAAATCCCCATATCAATTTGCTTTGCTTCCTTTTAGTTTATGCAGAAAAAGGTAATTTTTCTATCATTAATTCCAATTCCATATTGAAATGTATATGTGTGTGTGTTCTTTTTGGGTATTTTCCAATAATTTCCCATTAATTATAAGAATAACCGGTTGCTGGTATTTTGCTTTTTTTAATTAGTGATTGGAGTAGATTCTGAAATTGTAGAGCCCTGATTTTCTGTTTTTAAATGGAAAAAAATCCAGTTTGCTAGAGGGAAAGTCTGTAGAAAACTTAAGAATTTAACCTTTCTGAAATGAGATTCGGATGATTTGCCCCTAGGAGTATATTGTGATTGTGAATGAAGATAATTGCACTTAATACTTATGGTACCAAAATGCTGATCTCTGACTTGGTGTTTCTTGAATTTTCTTGATGTTTCTTGGCGTTTCTTGATGTTTCTTGATGATGACTTCAATGTCTAGCAGTAGTAGCGTGAGCTGATTTCAAGATAGAGATGGGATCTATTAATGGAGTTGGAAAGCCTCGTTGGAACGTCTTTGATGGTTTCAAAATCATTCCGTCTGCCCCTGAAGCTCTCATGTCTGAGATCAATTCTGCAATTTCGACTTTAGAGTATGCCAGAGCTACTAAGCTCCTGAATTCCACGTCTTCTCCCCAATCAAAGAACAAGAATGGTGATGTAAATTCAGCATCCCAATACGATGCTCGTATGGCAGATGAAGCTTATAAAGCTGGGATGGCATCATTGGCTGCAGGCAAGCTTGACGAAGCTATCACAACTTTGAACATTGCTTTATCTAAGTGTCCACCTAATAAGACATCAGCTGTTGCTAAGCTTCAATCTCTCATTTCTCTCACGTCTCAACAACTTCAGAAATCTCCTGCCCAAGTTAATTGGTAACACTACTTACTACTACCTCTGTCCCAAAATGAATGTCCAAATTTTTTTTACATTTGCTCCTGATTGATCGGGAGCAAATTTGAATTTTTTTTGGACATTCAGTTTGGGACGGAGGGAGTACCTTTTTTTGTCCTCCTTACGTATTACTCGGTAGTTTTTATCTTGTTTGAAGATAGGTTGGTCCATTCTTAGAGATTCTTGGTAACACAAGCTCTCCATCTGTACAATGAAATCGGTCTTAATTGTGAGAAAAATACCTTTTATTATTATACTAACAGATGCTGTTTTTTTTTTTTCTGTGCAGACTTGGAAAAACTAGAATATGAGTATGTAGTTTTAGGGATGTCCAAATGAGTAGAAACCCTAATGGCTCCAACATTCTTGGGCTAGCTTTGCGGGAGACTACAATGGCTTCCATTTGCGATCTGCATTTTTCAAAATCGTGGGCTAGAGCTTTTGGAGGAGGTTTCTTCTTTACTACTCCGTATGTCAGAAGGTTTATTTTAGCTATTTCCTACTTTCTAGAATCAATGGAACTCTCCTGTAAACGTTGATCATTATTAAGCTGGAAATAGCATTTGATCTGGTAAACAATAATCGTAGTAAATTTTCTCCTGTATACTTTGATCATCATTAGTTACTAAAAGTTAAATATATTTTCTTGTTGGAAGCTAAGATCGAATGATAAAGTAGCTCGGTTGTCTAAATCAGTGTGTTGAGTGTTTTCAGATGCCTCCAACGAATTTTACTCAGAATCTTGTTTTTGAGGATGTCAAAAAGTCTTACATTGATTGTTCAATCTACATATTTTTGGTCGTACTTATCATTTGGCAAACAGAACATTTCTAGTTTTCTGGATTTACTTTCAATTTTTGTAAATTTACCTCCTTTTAGTAGTTGTCATAGTTTGGTATGATGTCCCAACTACCTTTACTTAAGGTTGAAGTGAATTCTTAAACCTTTACAAATCATATTTGTCTTCACCCCAAAGGATAGTTTTTGTTTTTGTTTTTATTTTCCAGAATTTCAGTTTGATATAAATGTTTCTTCTCTATCCCTTTTTTTCTTTCATTTTTTCAACATGAGCTTCTTTCATCATCAAGAGCCACCAAACCCTTCAAAGAGATGCAAATTCCTTGGATCAACCCTAAAGAACTGCCAAACTTTCTGCAGAAGAAAGGATTCTTTACCAAGCCCGGGAGAAGATGGTTATTTTTCCAGCGATTATAATGAAGACGAACAGGAAGTAATCACTAATCACTACTCAATAACTCTTCTTTTTCTTTTCCTCGGAATCATTTATGATTCAGATTCTCTCATTTTCTGAGTTCCTCTTCAGGTATTTGTTTCAGCAGTTCGAAGTAAATACATGGAATCAAAATCCAGACGCAAGGCCAGTTACCCTTTTGACAGTTCTACCTTGATATTCTCCCCAACAACTGAAAGATTGCTTTTTTCTTCAAAAGAAACGGATCAGAAGAAGGAAAATGATGGAGAAGAAAGAGAGGATTTCTACTCAGCTGACAGTCGGCTTTCTCGTTGTTCAAGTGCAACAAGTGCTGAAGCTTTTCTATCTGCAAAGCCAACTCTCTCTCGCTGTTCAAGTTTGGGAAATTTCTGCTTTCCAGATTTCCGCAGGCAAGAAATCATTTGGGAATTTCGTCAATGTGAGGGCTGGCCATTTGGCCTTTGCAGGAAATCCCTTCTGCTTCCACCCCTGCCCAAATCTCCATCTGAATCTTGGTTAACACGTAAAAGCACCAGAAAACACTTTGTTTTTGCAAGCGATTGAGTTCACAAAGATAGAGATAATGAATGTAAACTCAGGCTGGAAATACTACAGATCATGTCATTATTTTATTTTACAAAAGAGTAACAATTTAAAACCTTGGCATTATTTCAAAACAGCAACCTTACATGGATAGAGTTTTGTCACTAGAAAAAACAAGAGGAAACTCATGTTGTTTCTCTCTCTCTCTCAATATTTATGCTCGGTGCTCAACATAAGAACCAGCAAGTCCAGATGTCCCAAGAACTGTGATCTGCACCCAAGAATGGAAGTACTTTTAAATATTAAACATATGTAAATCAGGGAGGATAAGCTAGGTCACGATAAACCTCGGAAACTTCAAACTAATAGGAAGATCTAATTCAAGTATGAAACATGTACAACTGATATTGAACGAATGATATACCCTCTTAATGTTTTTTTTATACTCGTTTTGAAAAAATTCCCTCTTAATGTATCAAGAAACCAAAAAAAATGTCAAATAAACAACTGCTAATCCTCCAAGTTTGAGTTGTTTGAACGATATACTGACTTTTGTCTGATAGAAGGAAACTTAGGATCAGATATGAACTACATAGGTTGCCATGTAGAAGGCACTAGGCAAGCACCCACAAACAAAGACATACAGAAGGAGAGGAATGGATGGATAAGGTCCTTTACCTTTCCCCACTCAGCACCAAGACCACTGCATCTCATCTTTAAGTGTATCATCTTTATTCCCAACTCATTCTCAACTTTCTTCCGCAAATAGACCTCATCAGGCCCAAAAGAATCCAAATATGCATTGTAGCGCTTGAAGGCTAAAAGTATAGCATTAACAAAATCTTCTGACAAGGGTTTAACATTCTGCAAAAACAATAATTGCATTTAGACTACAAAAGTAAGAAATGACAATAGCAACACCTTAATTCCACAAAATTATGTCACCTCGCCACTTAATCCAACACTGTCATCAAGTTCCATCCTCAAAGACACAAGGAACCCACTAAACTCCTCGACTGCCTCCGCTGCACGGAAAACATTGGCCAATGCCTCCTGGCTAGCCTTGTCATCTGTGCTTTTTGATAATGCCTTCTTCGCATCATAGATGACAGAAGCTGGTAGCTCATCCCAACTTGCAGCCATTAGGCCCTTAAAAGCAACCTCAATTTCAGGGTCTTTTATGTCAGGCAAGTGTGTCACATCTACACTGAAAGAACGAGTACTTCCGATCCTCATGGAGAAAGGAGACCGTAAATCTATAAATGAGCAATGATAGAATAGTTATAATTTCACGAGTAAAGAGCAGAGGCTCAATCCGATAGGAAAGATAAGTCTGACAAGTGGCCACTTAATGCAGGGCATATTATTGGTCAAATCTAGACATACCTAAATAGATACCAGAGGAGACATTGCACAATGAATGCAACAACTGGGAAATGGGATTGAATTGCAACACTTCAATGATGTTAATGAAGTAACTAGTCGGGCTAAGCTACGGGGTTGGAGCGTAAATTTCTTGAATTCTTGATACCAAATAAGATATAGCTAATCGTACGATAGATATTACTCCAGGCCTTTTGGCAATTTTCCAAAATTGTACCACAAACTTCAAACAATGGATGGTGCGCTCTCATTGGTCTCTTTTTGCATTACAAATTCTCTATGATTAGGGGAACATGGCAGTTCCGTAAAAGTAGCTGTGTCACAACCTTTTTCCTCAGACATGCGTGCCAACATATGTGGACACACAAAATTAGAGTTTGTTAAAAAAACAAAGTAGGATGTTGCTTCATGGAACTGTTCGCTCACTTTCGGATTTGTTGGCCAGGGGTTTTCTACTAAGTATGCTAGAGTAAGAGTGAAATAACCAGTTGAGTAGTTACCTAAAATTAGAGTTCCGTCCGTGGTTATCTACTTTTCAAAGGCTCTTAACACAAGTATCACGAACTCCTCATGCAAACCAAATTTGTTTATGGGCAAGGAGGCAGTTATAGTACAAAGTCCTAAGCTTGTATTTAAATGTCCATGGAAAGAGAGAGCTGCCAAATGCTCATGTTTGTGTAGGTTACTGTCCCAATATGCCACAATGTTAAAATGTCCGCTGACTTAACCATTGTTAAACAGTTAACGTGCTACCACAACCTGTCAAATAGCGTCAATTCTGAGATGTGTGTGGTTGGTGTCACCCAGGTCATTGTCACCCCTAGATAGATCCAAGTTGACTTACTCAATCATAAAGGGAAGATATTAGGGCATTAGAAGCAATCCAGCGTAACATACAAAAACCCAATAGTGATGCTTACTGGTTTATTGGGTAGAATAACCAAAATGCATAAATTACGAGTCGAAGGTTTGGGTTAAGGTTCTGTATTAGGAGGAGAAAAGGAGAGAAACAAACCAGTATATGGCATTAGCATCCAAAGAACTGTCTTTATTGTTAACTCAACCTATATGTCACTCCTTATGCGAGTTCCCCATCCTTCTCAGCTCAAAACTTCGACTGTATCCCCCATCAGCCACCGTCAACCCCTCCTGCTCTTGCCATCAGTCACTTCATGATGAACTTCCATTTCCCAAGCACATGGTAAGCGTATGACATTCGTGGCACCTGATAAAGAGAAAATGTCTGCCTACTCCCCGCTCAACTTCTCCTCTTGTAATCCTATCTCCACCTCTCCTTATACTTTTTTCAAACACCTCCAATGCACTTGATTTATTTAATTCCAGTTTATTCTATTCCAATTTCTGATCTCAAAGCCATGCAGCTTAGTTTTCAATTGGGCAGACGAATATTAAGAGCATTATCTTTCTTCATCATCGTCTAGAGGAGCCCAAATAGCACCCGCCCACCAATGAATAATGCTTAGGCAACAGCATAGTCATCTAACTCTCTCAGCATATAAAATGATGAGAAAAATTCCAACTTCCAAATCAACGCTATATTAAAAAATAAACTCAAAAAAAAAATTGTTTGCCCTAAATTTGTACCTATGAAAATGCCAAACGGGAAGTCGTTAATCTGATCGAATAAAAATACAATTCCATTTCATTTTAGCAATCCAACACACTTGGTTGATACACAATCAAATACAGCCTACAGGTTCCAACACACCAGTAAAAAAAACAAAAAAAATTACCTGAAGAAGAGAGGTGTTTGGAGGAAGGTGGAAATGACGGGAGTGAGGGGTGGAAGTAGCTAAATCCGCGGTGGTCATGGTGGTAGATAAAGGTAGCGCCGGCAGCAGTTGGGGCTGAGATAACTTGGAATCTGCGATAGATCGAACGCTGCAACGATCTCATCTTCAAAAGTTTGTCCATCTCTCTCTCTCTCTCTCTCTCTCTCTCTTTCTGGGTTTGGGTGTGAGAAAGACGACTGATTAGTTGACGATGGATCGACGCGATCAAAATTAGCTTCTCTCTTCTCTGGGATGGGATTTCTAGAAAATGAACAATTACCCCCTCTACTCTAGGTATTAACTGGTAGATATTGAAGGGCATAATAACTGAATAATCTATAATACAATAGAATAGATGTCAAATCTAACCGTCACACAAATAGTGCCTCAGATTTGATCTCGCAAAAGATAAAGAACGGTCTAAATTTAAAGTTGGAAAAAATAAAAAAAAACTCTCCTACACCGGTTACTAACTGATGTAAATAATTAATAATTTTTATTAACAAAATTGAATTTTACTATGTTGATAGTGTAAAAATAATTATTAATTTTAAGTATTAAGCTAAATGGTGAATTTACTAACAAATATTTTTTTACTAGAGTAGATAAATATATTAAAAATTTATAATATAAATATGAAGGGAGGCATCACAAATAATTGTATTATTTTTTTTTATGAAAACTGAAAACCTAAAAAAATTCAAAAACAATAATTTAGTTTTATTAAAAAAGAAAATGAAAATTTTTCTTTACTCTAGAAAAATAATTCATTATTATATTATATTATTATTTTGTAGTGACTATAATATCTCCCTAAGATATATCATAAACTCCATAAAATGATAATTTTGTCAATTTATTGAAAAATATTGGATAATTAAAAATGTAAAGGCTATTAATTTGAAATCGTGATTTTAATAGTACTTGCACATGCATCATTGTTTTAACCGTTTCACAAGTTTTCGATGACATTTTCATCTAACGTTCTTTAGAAAAAAACATTTTTCATGGCCAAATTATTTCGTTGTTATTTACTGCAAATTAATTACTCAGGTAAAACAGTAAAAGAGAGAGGTCATTTAGGAAAAATTCATTACCCTATAGTTGATTCGTTGAAATGAAATTATGTGTTTATCTAGAGGCTCATTTGTTTTGCTCAAGATTCTTTATTCTTTGCCATTTTTATGATCTTTGACAGATATACAAGTAGCTTAAGAAAAGGCTTCATACATGAGTAGAGGAATTATTTCTGTTAATAGGCAAATGACATTGTATGATGACTAAAAATTTCTCCATCATCTTATTACAGACTATATTCTTTTTTGAGTTGTCCACTTCTGAAACTCGAAATTTGAGAGCGTATGTATATGGGGTTTTTTTCCTGATCTGATATTATGGTTCTAAGCTCAGGGAAGACCCGACTTAGTAACTTCCTATTTTGGCACATAACCAACTCTCTCTTGGACTCTCCTAAAGCGTTTTGGTCATAGCTTGGTCGGAGGCACATTGTGAGCATGTGGGGATTTTGACTATGGATTTATTTATTTTGTGTATGGGTGTGTGTGTGTGCTTATGTGCCCGTTAGAGAGAGAGCTGGCTGGTGGGTGGGTGGGAGTTCATGGGGTGTGAGGGGTGCATATAATATATTTTTATTATGTAGAAGATGCTAAGGGTGACTCATATAGAGTGCTTAAAGTTTTCTATTTTTTATCAATCACCCAAATCCCAAATGTTTCAGATTTGTTTTTGCCTCCTTTTTATTTTTCTTTTTCTTTGTGTGTGTGTGTGGTGGTGGGGTGGCGGTTGATGGGGTGGGGTGAGGATTGATGTGGATATGGATAGTACAGAATGAAGATGCTTTATTTGTATAATATTTTAATATTTTTTTCATATGATGTACTCCCTCCGTCCCACGTAAGTGTGGATTTATTTCCATTTTGGGACGTCCCACATTAGTGTGGACTGTCCTAAATGGCAAAGAATATTCACTATTTCACTCACTCATTCTCTCTCCTACTTCACTTTTACACTCACAACATTCTCTCTCCTAACTATTTCTTCCACTCATTTTCTCTCTTATTTAATTTTTCATACTCACAAACACCTCCTCCACCTATTTCTCTCTCCTACTTTTTCTTAATTTCCACACCCAAAAAGTTGGTCCGCAGTTACGTGGGATGGAGGGAGTACTTAATGTTTTCTATCATAAAATGTTGAAGCTATACCATTGAAAACTTTTCAATGCCACAAATAGGTTGATCCTCAGTTTTCGCTTTTCTTTTACAGAAAATTTTGGGGAAAACCTGTTTCTTCATAAGTTATAAAATGTCCTGTTTTTAAATATATCGACTTGGTGTTTTAAAGCATAAATTCACTGTTTTAAGGCCTAAACTCGTTAATTTATTTTCTAGCTTAAACTTACTGTTTTAACGCCTAAACTCACTATTTTATTTTCTAGGTATTTTAAAGCCTAAACTCAATGTTTTAAGGTCTAAACTCGATATTTTTAAGGATGAAAAGTGAGCTTTTTATAACTTATGAAGAAACAGATTTCCCCTAAAACTTACTCTTTCTTTTAATCACTTTTTCGACATAATTTGTCTCTTTGTTTCCAGGTTTGTTTTGATGGTTTTACATAGAATGTGGCGGATACTCGATAGTGAATAATAAAGTAGGTTGAAGGTGATGAGAAAAATAATAAAGATAGATTGGGGGTACAGACCCGTGCGGTCTGCACGGGGGGTCTGTACTAGTCTATATTACAATAGGGGTGGGATCTAACCGCCACACAAAGAGTGGCTCAGATTAAATCTTGCAAAAGACAATGAACGGCTGTGATTTAATTTCAAAAAAAAACTTTCCACTTGATGCACCGGATATTAACTCTCTCCTCTCTTCCCCTAACCCACTATACATTATTATTATATATATATATATATATATATAATATATATATATATGTGTATATATATATATATACACATATATATATATATATATATATATATATATTATATTATATTATATATATTATATATATTATATTATACATATATTATATATATAATATTTATTTATATTTATATATGTATAATATCTATTATATTATATATATATATATTTATATTTATATAATATATTATATATATATATATATATATTATATATATATATTTATATATATATAATATATTATATATATATATATATATATATATATATATTATATGTATTTTATATATTTATATACATATTATATATATTTATATATATAATTTATATATTATATATATTTATATTTATATAATATGTATATATTTATATTTATATTTATTTATATATATATTATATTATATTATATATAGTATATTTTATATATATATATATTATATTTATATATTATATATTATATATATTTATATATTTATATTTATATATATAATTTATATATTATATTATATTATATTATATATATTTATATATATAATATATATGATATATATATATATATATTATATTATATATATTTATATATATTTATATATATAATATATATGATATATATATATATTATATTATATATATTTATATAATATATTATATATATAAATATATATAATATATAACATATATATATTATATTATATATATTTATATATATATAATATATTATATATTTATATATATAATATATATTATATTTTATATATATATATATATATATATATATATATATATATATAACTTAAAAATAAGAGGCAGTTAAGTCTTAATCGAAAAGAAAAAAACGGACTTAATTACTCCACCTCTGAATGAATAAGCATTCAGGGGCAAATAAGAGGAAGAAACAAAAAACAAACGCCATCTTAGTTTTCAAACCCTATATCCTCCCTCGAAGATACCACTCTCGCTTTCTCCACCTTTGAACAAGTTAGGGTTTATCTTTTCTCCCTCAATTGATTATTCTGATTTTTTGCATTACATCTTTCAATTCCTTCGATTCAAAGCGTTTTTCTTTTGTTGGTTAATTATTGTTAACTTCTGTTTGTATGTTTTTGAATTTCAAGTTGTTGTTATATACTATCATACCCTCTTTCTGCGATTGCTTTCCAGAATTTTGGTTAATTGTTGTTAGCTTCTGTTGTATTTTTTTTGTTGGTTAAATAACCTTAAAGTTACATCAACTGAGGAGCTTTCAGTTGGCTAAATGTTTATTCTGAAATGTTAAAATTGTTCTGTGGGTTATGTGATTTTGATTTGATTGCAGTTGGTTTTGGAAAATAATATATGAAATGTTTGGTTTGTTTCATATGATTGTTTCTTTTATTTTACCAAAAATGATGGGAATTTTAAGTCTCCTGTGAAAGACTAATCAACATGAGCAGCAAAATCACTATTTTCCAATATTTTATTCTCTTCATCTCAGATTTTGACTTTGTTTTCTACGATCACACCTCCCCTAAAGTTTTTCATTAGAACCCATATCTTCAAAAGTTCTAAAAAAAAATTCATGTTTCAATGTCTCTTGATTTGTTGGCATCGGACTATCATCAGTGTACCTTCAAGCGGACCAACCAACATTTTTCAGTTCGAAAATACCGCTTGGATTTTCAGTGAGAAATGGGTATACATTGTTCTCTAGAACCTCATTTCCCATTTTTTTCAGCAACTAATTCATCCGTGTCCAAACTTTTCGGTGTATTTGGGGAGGGGGAAGGGGAGATTGATTGAATTTTGAGAAACTATGGTGGCTATTTGAATGAGATAAGTATTCACAATTGGGCTTCCGTTTCCCTCTTTAATTTTCTCAACTTTGAATCTCTCATCTTCCATTACCTCATGCTCTTCTTCTGCTCTCTCTTATCTAATTAGGATTTTAGTTTTTTCAAGATTGATATTTCAAAAATTACTCAGATCGGTTAATGGTGAAGCATAGCTATGAAGGGTAGTTTTATCCATACAAAAGCATTATTAACTGTGTTAGGTGAACTTTGATGGTACAGGCATTGGGGTATGAATATATAACTTTTGTGAATTTTTGGATTTAAGAAATATGCTCAGGACATTCTTGATATGAAATTTGAAGCTAATGCTTTGGGTAGGTTTCCCTAATTTTGGTGGTCTTATTAGAGAAGTCTGAGTTAATTTTTTTTTCTGATGATTTGAAATGTGTATTAGGTACTTTATTTCTTTTTTCCTTTTTTTTTTTATCTGTTTCTTAATTTGAAGTTGGGATGTGCCGTAGAAATGAATTCAAGAGGTGTGACTTTCCAAAAGGGTATTTCTTTGGTAGATTAAGGCATGTTCTCATCTGGAGTTGTTTTTGCTACCATGCTTAGAGTAATCAAATGAGAGAATAAACCTATAAGGTACTTGCTATTTATGTTGATTTTAAGTGTTTTATTATGTGCTGTGAGAATTGATAGTATGGATTTATCTTATTAGTACAATAGCTTAAGAAAAGACTTCATACATGAGTAGAGGAACTATTTATGTTGATAGGTAAATGACATTGTATGCTGACTAAAAATTTCTCCATCATCTTATTACAGACTATATTCTTTTTTGAGTTATCCACTTCTGAAACTCGAAATTTGAGAGCGTATGTTCATGGGGTTTTTGCCTGATAAGATATTATGGTTCTAGGGTCGGGGAAGACCCGACTTAGTAACTTTCTATTTTGGCACATAACCAACTCTCTCTTGGACTCTCCTAAAGCATTTTGGCCATAGCTTGGTCGGAGGCACATTGTGTGCGTGGGGGGGATTTTGACTATGAATTTACTTATTTTGTGTGTGTGTGTGCGTGCGCGCGCTTATGTGCCCGTTGAAGAGAGAGTTGGTGGGTGGGTGGGTGGGGGTTCATGGGGTGTGAGGGGTGCATATAATATATTTTTATTATGTAGAAGATGCTTCATGAATGGTGACTCATATAGAGTGCTTAAAGTTTTCTATTTTTTATCGATCACCCAAATCCCAAATGTTTCAGATTTGTTTTTGCCTCCTTTTTATTTTTCTTTTTCTTTGTGTGTGTGTGTGTGGTGGTGGGGGTGGCGGTTGATGGGGTGGGGTGAGGGTGGATGTGGATATGGATAGTACAGAATGAAGATGCTTTATTTGTATAATATTTTAATATTTTTTTCGTATGATGTACTTAATGTTTTCTATCATAAAATGTTGAAGCTATACCATTGAAAACTTTTCAATGCCACAAATAGGTTAATCCTCAGTTTTTGCTTTTCTTTTAATCACTTTTTCGACATAATTTGTCTCTTTGTTTTCAGGTTAGTTTTGATGGTTTTACATAGAAGGTGGCGGGTACTCGATAGTGAATAATAGAGTAGGTTGAAGGTGATGAGAAAAAGAATAATGATAGATTGGGGGTACTGACCCGTGCGGTCCGCACGGGGGCCTGTACTAGTTATATAATAAAAGCCAAAATCTTGTGAATAATTTTTCCATAATTTATCCCCGTCATGTCATGGTTATTCAGTTTTTTTCTTGACTAGCCTGTATAATTTTTACTATCTATATTATAAATGGCAACTGTCCAACTCAGCAATGAACAGTACAATGAATAGTATCAAAAAAATTTTTTTCATTTTGCCCTCATTAAGTTGTCCTTGTCCCATTTTGCCTTTTTTTTTAATATAAAAAAATTAAATAAAAAATAAAAATAAAAAAATAAAATAAAAAATACCACGTGTCCTCGGACACAGGCTTTTACTAGTCTTAAAATAATTTGTACTCACTCCGTCCCGCTTGAAATCGCACAGTTACTATTTACACGGGGATTAAGGAAAAAAATAATGATATAAATGTTGTGAGTGTAAAAGTAAAATATGAGAGAGAATGAGTGGAGGGAATATTAAATTATAATGGTGTTGTGAGTATTAAAATAATGTAGGAGAGAGAATGGGTGGAGAAAATAGTAAAGATTCTTTGTCATTTTAGGAACTGTACAATTTGTAATGGGACGCCTAATGAAAAAAGTGTGCAATTTGTAGCGGGACGGAGGGAGCATGTGTCTATTTTTTACATACAAAAATCAAATACAATCATTTTAATACAAAAACAAGAAATCTTTGTAATGAGCAAATCTTTGAATTTGGTCTTCATCCCCTCTAGGTATTAATTATATCATGATTTGTGAGGACCCCGACCCGGAACCTACACGTGTCCCGAGTTGGAGCGTCCTCAAACTAACCCAAAAACACTAAACTTTTAAAACTTCACTTTGACTTTCAAATATAAACATCAATAACATAACCGTTTCAAAAGAACTCTACTCCACTCCATATTGGAGGAGGAGTTGACCAACTTTGAAAGCGAACACTGTTTAGTTACAAAAGATTAAGGTTATGACGTAGAATTTAAAGTTTATAATTACAAACTCCAATAAAGGAATTACCAAAATATATTTTATACGTCACCCTATACATACCCCGACAATACCCAAAAGATTACTCCAAACTCCTCTCCGTCCTTACTTGGCCGGTCCGCCTGTCTCGGGATCTAAAACATTAAAGGGAGAGGGGTGAGAATAAATCTCAGCAAGCTATTATGTATGCAACAATATGCCAAATAAATGCAACACATAACACGTTGGAAAAACTGTAAACACCTTACGTTACCTTTGGTTTACCTTTTCCCGTTCAACAATAGTCGTACAACATTGGGTATAATAATACTTCAATCTTAAGTGAGCTTAAGCAATACTCACATCTTATAAGACCCATTTTCGTGGAACCAAATAAGATAGTAGCAACTCTGTAAGGCTTTTGGCTCAATACAGATGCTATAACCCCAACCCGCTGGCCACGGGAGGGGACGGTCACAGGTATAACATAATCCGATCACATTAGGTCACACTTCCATAATTGATCGTATTACGTTATACCCCCAATATCAGCTGATTAACAAATTATCAAGCACATAGTAGTTACTTGAAATAAATCCACAAAAGGGATAAACAATAGCCACATGGTAATATATATTCATGCCCAATAAATATCAAAGTGCAACAATTTATGAATACACTAATCAACATCAACAACAATATATATAACATCAAGTAAGGAAATGAGGGATCATTAACCTACCCTACAAATTCCATATTCAAAGATACAAGACCTCAATGAAGGTTCAAGTTCAATTACCAAGTGGGAGTCATGATTTATAAGAGGTCAAACAAACTTGCTAAACAATTCTAGTTTAAATTAAAAAAGGTTGGTTCAGGGTCATGGGCGACCGCCCTAACCACTTGGGCGACCGCCCAAGTGGGTTTTCAAAGGAATGAAATGTTTCTGCCACTATGGGCGACCGCCCTCACCACTTGGGCGACCGCCCAAGTGGATTTTAAAGCCAATGTGAGTTTCTGCCATGATGGGCGGCCGCCCTCACCACTTGGGCGACCGCCCAAGCCTTCCTCCAGCCCAATTTCAGATTTTTATCCATTTTGAACCTAGTTTTCCTTTCCTTATACCATGCTTATCACAAGAACACCAAAGGGAACCTTAGCTTTACCAAGTCTCACTCAAAACAAGTAAACCCAAACCCAAGTAACCCTAGATTGATTATCACTACAAATTCCACCCATTTCAACCCTTTAGGTTATCTTCCTTGAACCCTAACTTCAACTAGTTTCATTTTCCAATCATCCAACTTCCATTAAGGTTCCAAGGCATGAAATCAACATCACAAGAACAAGAACAACATTTAAAGAACTTAAGAACAAGTAGGAGAAGGGAATCATAACAACTCACTTTAGGGTTTTAATATGGAAGGTTGATCTTTCTATCTTGATGGATTCTCCTAGATGATCCCACTTCAATGATGCTCCTAGACTTGAATTTGGTGGAGAAATGGCTTGGCTTCAAAGCTTGGTGTTGGGAGCTTCCATGGAGTTCTAGGCTTTCTCTAGGAAGAAGTAGAATGAATGAAGGAGAAGGGAGAAGGAAGTAAGAGGAGGTGAGGGAGTTGGACACATGGCATGATTAGGGAGAGTAGGATATTTTGGCCCCCCCCCCATCACTAGAACTAAGGCTTTCACTCTTTTAAATTAAAATTAACCCTTATCCAAATAATCCATCCTACCCATTTAACCTCCTTATATAATTATCTATTTTCTATTTTTATCATCCTTCATGGTTCTTATTTAATATCTAATAAATTCATAAAAGATTCTAAGTTCACTTCTCACCCAAATTATCTTAAATTAAGAATTTAAAGGCATAATTGAACACATAAAGCTAACATAAATATTAAAAGCATATAATATAATATTTAAATTTAATGCCTAGGGTTGGGGTCGTCACACTCACTCCCCCTTAAAGAAAATTCGACCCGAATTTTAAAAAGACTTACTTGAATTCTCAAACAACCAAGGGTATTTCGCCCTCATCTCCAACTCTAGCTCCCACGTTGCTTCCTCGACGGTGTGATTCTTCCAAAGGACTTTCACTATCGGGATATTCTTAGTTCTCAACTCCTTAACTTGGAATTCTAAGACTCTTAACGGTTCTTCCACATAAGACATGTCCGCCTGGACATCATCGGGGAGAACTCAAAACATGGGAGGGATCATGACAATACTTCCTTAGCATAGAAACGTGAAACACATCATGAAGCAAAGAAAAAGAAGGAGGCAACGCCAACCGGTAAGCCAATTCCCCTATCTTCTCTAGAATCTCAAACGGACCTACAAACCTCGGAGCCAACTTACCCTTATTACCAAACCTTTTAATTCCCGTCCTCGGAGAGACCTTCAAGAACACAAAGTCACCAACCCGAAAAGATAAATCCCGCCTTCTATTGTCGGCGTAGCTTTTCTGTCTACTCTGGGCCGTCTTCAATCTATCCCGAATCACCTTGATCTTCTCCGTAGAATCTCGAACCAAATCCGGGCCCCAAAGTCTCGCTTCATCTACCTCGTCCCAACACATCGGAGATCGACACTTTCTACCATACAACGCCTCATACGGAGCCATCTCGATACTCGGCGATAAGCGTTATTGTAAGCAAACTCAACTAGCGGTAGATGATCCTCCCAAGATAATTGGAAATCCATCACACAAGCCCGTAACATATCCTCAAGTATACGAATAGTTCTCTCTGACTGACCGTCGGTTTGAGGATGAAACGCCGTACTAAAACACAACTTAGAACCCAAGGCTTCATGCAATGCTCTCCAAAATCTAGAAGTAAACCTCGGATCTCTGTCGGACACAATACTAACCGGAACCCCATGAAGTCTCACAATCTCCCTCATATACAACTGGGCTAACTTCTCTAACGAAAACTTGGTTGACACCGGAAGAAAATGAGCCGACTTCGTCAATCTATCCACGATAACCCAAATAGCATCCATCTTCTTCACGGTAAGAGGTAAACCCGAAACAAAATCCATCGAGATCCCTTCCCATTTCCACTCCGGAATATCCAACGGTTGAAGCGATCCGCTGGTCTCTGATGCTCGGCCTTAATTTGTTGACAAGTCAAACACTTAGAAACATAATCCGCTATTTCCCTTTTCATTCCATTCCACCAATATCCACGCTTTAAGTCTTGATACATTTTCGTACTACCCGGGTGAATTGCAAACTTGGACTTATGTCCATCCTCAAGTACACGCCTCTTGATTTCCGGTAACGAAGGAACGCAAATTCTCCCTTGAAAGGTTAAAATCCCATCTCTATTCAACGCAAAATCCCCGGCTTTTCCCTCTTGCACTTGATCAAAAATTTTCTTCAACTTCGGATCATTTTGTTGAGCTTCCTTCAACTCTCCATATAATGTAGGCACGGCTCGCACGTTCGCAATTATCACTTCACTCCCAAACTCTTTGGTACTCAAAGCTGTCACATACGCCTTTCGGCTAATCGCATCTGCCACTACATTGGCCTTCCCCGGATGATAAGAAATTATACAATCAAAATCCTTCAAGAACTCAAGCCATCTTCTTTGTCGGTTGTTCAACTCCTTTTGGGTAAATAAGTATTTCAAACTCTTATGATCGGTGAAAATCTCAAACTTCGCCCCATAAAGGTAATGCTTCCACTTATGTAACGCAAACACGATCGCCGCCAATTCCATATCATGAGTAGGGTAATTCTGTTCCGCCGGTGATAACTTCCTAGAGGCATACGCAATAACTTTCCCATTTTGCATCAACACACAACCCAAACCCGCCTTCGAGGCATCACTATAAATAACAAAATTCTCGCAACCATCCGGAAGGGTAAGAATAGGAGCCGTTGTCAACCTTTTCTTCAATTCATCAAAACTTGCCTCACACTTGGAATCCCATACGAACGATACGTCTTTCCGAGTCAACCTAGTCAACGGAGTCGCAATCCGAGAAAAACCCTCAATGAACCTTCGGTAATACCCCGCCAAACCAAGAAAACTACGAATCTCGGTCACAGTCGAAGGCTGCTTCCAATTAACCACGGCTTCAATCTTCGAAGGATCCACGGAAATTCCCGAACTCGACACAACATGCCCCAAGAAAGAAATCTGCTCGAGCCAAAACTCGCACTTACTGAACTTGGCGTACAACTGCTTCTCGCGAAGAATGGACAAGACAATCCTCAAATGATTCTCATGCTCTTTCCGGGACTTAGAGTAAACAAGAATATCATCTATGAACACTACCACAAAGCTATCAAGATAAGGCTTGAAGACACGGTTCATCATATCCATAAAAACAGCTGGGGCATTAGTCAACCCGAAGGGCATCACAACAAACTCATAGTGACCATATCTAGAACGGAAAGCTGTCTTAGCAATATCATCCGGTCTAATCTTCAACTGATGGTATCCGCTTCTCAAGTCAAGCTTAGAGTAGATAACGGAACCTTGAAGTTGGTCAAACAATTCATCTATATGCGGAAGAGGGTATTTATTCTTAATGGTGGCTTGGTTCAACAAACGATAGTCAATACACAATCGTAAGGTACCATCCTTCTTCCTAACAAATAAGACCGGTGCTCCCCACGGAGACACACTAGGACGAATAAAACCTCGGTCTAAAAATTCTTGCAATTGGACCTTGACTCTTTTAACTCGTAGGAGCCATTCTATAGGGTGCTTTTGAGATAGGTGCGGTACGGGCACTAGGTCAATGCAAAACTCTACCTCACGATCCGGAGGCATAGAGTACTCACTAGAAAACACATCACTAAATTCATTAACAACCGGGACATGAGCTAACTCGGGAGACTTCTTATTAGAATCTACCACATAAGCCAAGTAACCCGCACACCCTTTAGATAGCATCTTCCTAGCCTTTAAAGCGGAAATAACATGTAAACCGAACATAGATCTATCCGCATCAAATATAAAAGTAGGCACGTCAGGCATAGCAAATGAGACTCGTTTTCTACGACAGTCTACCAAAGCATGACACTGACTCAACCAATCCATCCCAAGGATCACATCAAAATCACGGATTGGTAACTCGACCAAATCCACCGGCAATACATGCCCACATATAGTCACATCACAACCAGGATATATCAAAGAAGATGTGAGGCACTCTCCCATAGGAGTAGAGACCTCCAACACATAAGGCATAGATTCAGGCAAAGTATGCAATGAGAATGCAAAATGCGATGCCACAAATGAATGGGAAGACCCGGGATCTATAAGAATGCGGGCCTTAACTCCTGAGACAGGAACTATACCTCTAATGACAGCATTGGGATCGACCTCTCCTTGACCCAAGGCAAACACTCGACCTTGCACCCTATCTTTGGGTTTCCCATCTAGACCACTCTTCACACCACTGCCTTGTCCCCCAAATCCGGTACCCGTCGCTTGCTTATTCTGCCACCTAGGACAATTCTTCCGGAAATGGCCTGTCGCCCCACACTCCAAACATTTTCCTTGCTTGCTCCAACACTTATCCTCCGAATGCCCTAGCTTCTTACAATAACCATACACTGTCCCAAACTGACCCGGAGTCGCACGATTCGCCGGAGTCGCCACATTTCCTCCTCGATTTGCTCCCGGGGTGAATGTCCTCGGCTGAACTCTATTCTGTCCCGAACCTTGACCTTGGAATCTATTTCTGTTTCCGCCTTCATTCTTACCACGATGCTCCTCTATGTCATTCTCAATCCGATACGCCATATTCACTGCTGCTTGGAAGTTGGCGAAGTTATGCGTCAATAACTGCTTCCGGAACTCAACCCTTAAACCCTTCACAAACCGGTAGACTCGCCTCTCTTCATCTGACACCAAATGAGGACAATATCGGGCTAACTCTGTGAACTTTGCTGAATACTGTGCTATAGTCATGGTCCCTTGCTCCAGTTTCAGAAACTCACCTTCCTTCTTGTCTCTAGTAACCATCGGAACGAAGTGATCCCGGAACTTGCGTGTGAAATTTTCCCAAGTCTGCGGTGTCAAGTCCCGATCCCAACCATCCTTCACTACCTGCCACCAGTGCTCAGCGGGTCCCTCCAACTTGAAAACGGCGCATCTCACCTTCTCCGCATCCGAACTCTCCATAGCCGCGAAAATCTTATTCATAGCCTCAAGCCACCTCTCAGCCTTCACCGGATCCGGATCCGGATCTCCGTTGAAGCTAGGAGGAGACATCTTCATGAACTTCTCTAGACCATGTTGCCCTTGTCTGCCTTCTTGCTGTTGCCTACCTTGATTCTGATTTGCCATAGTCTGAAGGAACACTCGGAACATATCCATCATTTCAACATTCGGGTTACCACCATCACCCAAAGCCCGATTCTGTTCACCATCATTTCCCGCCATTACAACAAACGCCTGCATTAAACACTCGACGTCAGTTATCACACACTCTCACTCAGCTAGACTCTACCCGAGAATTCTAACCGAGCTTTGATACCAACTGTGAGGACCCCGACCCGGAACCTACACGTGTCCCGAGTTGGAGCGTCCTCAAACTAACCCAAAAACACTAAACTTTTAAAACTTCACTTTGACTTTCAAATATAAACATCAATAACATAACCGTTTCAAAAGAACTCTACTCCACTCCACATTGGAGGAGGAGTTGACCAACTTTGAAAGCGAACACTGTTTAGTTACAAAAGATTAAGGTTATGACGTAGAATTTAAAGTTTATAATTACAAACTCCAATAAAGGAATTACCAAAATACATTTTATACGTCACCCTATACATATCCCGACAATACCCAAAAGATTACTCCAAACTCCTCTCCGTCCTTACTTGGCCGGTCACCGTCTCGGGATCTAAAGCATTAAAGGGAGAGGGGTGAGAATAAATCTCAGCAAGCTATTATGTATGCAACAATATGCCAAATAAATGCAACACATAACACGTTGGAAAAACTGTAAACACCTTACGTTACCTTTGGTTTACCTTTTCCCGTCTGAACAATAGTCATACAACATTGGGTATAATAATACTCCAATCTTAGGTGAGCTGCTTAAGCAATACTCACATCTTATAAGACCCATTTTTCAGGGAACCAAATAAGATAGTAGCAACTCTGTAAGGCTTTTGGCTCAATACAGATGCTATAACCCCAACCTGTGGCCACAGGAGGGGACGATCACAGGTATAACATAATCCGATCACATTAGGTCACACTTCCATAATTGATCGTATTACGTTATACCCCCAATATCAGCTGATTAACAAATTATCAAGCACATAGTAGTTACTTGAAATAAATCCACAAAAGGGATAAACAATAGCCACATGGTAATATATACTCATGCCCAATAAATATCAAAGTGCAACAATTTATGAATACACTAATCAACATCAACAACAATATATATAACATCAAGTAAGGAAATGAGGGATCATTAACCTACCCTACAAATTCCATATTCAAAGATACAAGACCTCAATGAAGGTTCAAGTTCAATTACCAAGTGGGAGTCAAGATTTATAAGAGGTCAAACAAACTTGCTAAACAATTCTAGTTTAAATTAAAAAAGGTTGGTTCAGGGTCATGGGCGACCGCCCTAACCACTTGGGCGACCGCCCAAGTGGGTTTTCAAAGGAATGAAATGTTTTACGCCACTATGGGCGATCAAGCCCTCACCACTTGGGCGACCGCCCAAGTGGATTTTAAAGCCAATGTGAGTTTACGCCATGATGGGCGGCCGCCACCACTGGGCGACCGCCCAAGCCTTCCTCCGGCCCAATTTGATTTTTATCCATTTTGAACCTAGTTTTCCTTTCCTTATACCATGCTTATCACAAGAACACCAAAGGGAACCTTGAAAGCTTTACCAAGTCTCACTCAAAACAAGTAAACCCAAACCCAAGTAACCCTAGATTGATTATCACTACAAATTCCACCCATTTCAACCCTTTAGGTTATCTTCCTTGAACCCTAACTTCAACTAGTTTCATTTTCCAATCATCCAACTTCCATTAAGGTTCCAAGGCATGAAATCAACATCACAAGAACAAGAACAACATTTAAAGAACTTAGCTTTAACAAGTAGGAGAAGGGAATCATAACAACTCACTTTAGGGTTTTAATATGGAAGGTTGATCTTTCTATCTTGATGGATTCTCCTAGATGATCCCACTTCAATGATGCTCCTAGACTTGAATTTGGTGGAGAAATGGCTTGGCTTCAAAGCTTGGTGTTGGGAGCTTCCATGGAGTTCTAGGCTTTCTCTAGGAAGAAGTAGAATGAATGAAGGAGAAGGGAGAAGGAAGTAAGAGGAGGTGAGGGAGTTGGACACATGGCATGATTAGGGAGAGTAGGATATTTTGGCCCCCCATCACTAGAACTAAGGCTTTCACTCTTTTAAATTAAAATTAACCCTTATCCAAATAATCCATCCTACCCATTTAACCTCCTTATATAATTATCTATTTTCTATTTTTACCATCCTTCATGGTTCTTATTTAATATCTAATAAATTCATAAAAGATTCTAAGTTCACTTCTCACCCAAATTATCTTAAATTAAGAATTTAAAGGCATAATTGAACACATAAAGCTAACATAAATATTAAAAGCATATAATATAATATTTAAATTTAATGCCTAGGGTTGGGGTCGTCACATGATTCATCCCTCGAATGTATATTTTTCTGTTTTGAACCCTCTTTTTTTTTGTTACATTGAATCCTCTCCTCTCAGGATGCCAAGGGCGAGTTTGACATTTCTAAAACACACTCCTACTCAAAATCTCTAAAACCCAAACTCATCCCGCTCCGGATAAGTCAAAACCCAAACCCTCCCCAATAACACTCATAAACAAGGGCATTGCTGAGAAGAAAATAAAAATTCTCAGACCTTTACAAGGCACCAGAATAACTAGGGATGATCATTTACGATTCCAGTTTCGAAAATGAGAAAACCGTAATCGAACCGTAAATTTTAGTTCATGGTTCCGGTTCTAAATCGGCGGTTTACGGTTCAAAACCGACGGTTCAACGATTTTTTTTAATAGAAAAAACAGTTTTATAATTTTTTTATTAATGAAAATATTTGCGAAAAGTTATATAAAAAATAGAAAAAACTAAATAAATGAAAGTATATAAAAGAAAAGAGATACGGACTACCCTATATTTATTTATTTTTAAATTTTTTATTGAATAGGAAATAATATTTTAGACTTTTTTTATTACTCATTTTTTTTACAAAAAAGTATAGAAACAAAGATAGAAAAAAACTAGAGGCTTTGACCAATAAGTCCCTCAGATAAATGAAAACGGCCTATAAAATCAGACATTTTCAAAACATACCAATAAGTTCCTGTAATTTTCTGGACCAAAATACCTCTGACCACACTCACGCCACACTCACGCGCCCACCCTCCCATGCCTAGTCAGCGCTCAAAATCTAAAAGTCAAAAAAAATAATCTGAAACCACTGTTTTACTCACATTGCCAAGACGAATCAAACAAGTTTACTCATCATATATTTCAAATTTTATAAATAAAATAATTATTTTTCACTTGTAAAAATCTAAGAAAATTATTTATAAACTGAGAAGTCTATTTCACAGTTATGATGTAAATAACTGTATAATGGTTTTCACATTTATAAACTGAGAATTCTATTTCACAGTTTTGATGTAAAAAACTGTATAATGGTTTTCACATTTATAAACTGAGAAGTCTATTTCACATTTTTGATGTAAAAAAAATGTATAATAGTTTTCACATTTATAAATTGAGAAGTCTATTTCACAGTTTTGATGTAAAAAACTCTATAATGATTTTCACATTTATAAACTGAGAAGTCTATTTCACAGTTTTGATGTAAAAAAATGTATAATGATTTTTACATTTATAAACTGAGAAGTCTATTTCACAGTTTTGATATAAATAACTGTATAATAGTTTTCACATTTATAAACTGAGAAGTCTATTTCACAGTTTTGATGAAAATAACTGTATAATGGTTTTCACATTTATAAACTGAGAAGTCTATTTCACAGTTTTGATGAAAATAACTGTATAATAGTTTTCACATTTATAAACTGAGAAGTTCATTTCATAGTTTTGATGTAAATAACTGTATAATGGTTTTCACATTTATAAACTGAGAAGTCCATTTCACAGTTTTGATGTAAATAACTGTATAATGGTTCACATTTATAAACCGAGAAGCCTATTTCACAGTTTTGATGAAAATAACTGTATAATGGTTTTCACATTTATAAATTGAGAAGTCTATTTCACAATTTTGATGTAAATAACTGTATAATGGTTTTCACATTTATAAACTGAGAAGTCTATTTCACTGTTATATAAAGATGTGAAATGGTTTTCACATTTATAAACTGAGAAGTCTATTTCACAGTTTTGAGAAAGCATAATCTCTTAACAACTTCTGATTATAATATCTAATCCGCTTTTAGAGCATTGATTCAATCCAACAGAAGCATCGAGAAATGGAAGGTGCATCCGCATCCAGATCACAAGGTTGCACAAAACCATAATGAGACATAAAGTTAGAAGCAAGATGAGCCGAGACATAGCAAAACAATTTCCTTAAAATCATTCATGGATATGAATATAGGTTCCAGTACAACACACATAATCGTATTTCTCACTCCCATTAACAAAATGTGAACCAATGAATCACATCATATCCTAATAGACCATAAAAAATATAAACGAACAAGCATGGGAGCGAAATCAACTCGTTCTACTGCTCATCCCATTCATCATTCTTGTACAAAACAAGAGTATCAACCTTGTGTATCTGGAAAACCCAAAATGATCCAATAAGTCAACTTTATCTTCTTCTTCTTCTTCTTCTTCTTCTTTTTTTTGACACCATAAGCCAACCTTATCTTAAAAACTCTTAAAGAGATATTTCAACTTAAATTAGCCAATACATATGTTACCTTAGTATCGAATTCCGCCGCTGAAACGGCAGAGTCCTCCCACAATAGGAAGAAATCAGCTCCGACGAAACGGCGGTAAGGGTGTGCAATAATCCAACGTCGTTGAGATAACTGGAGCCAAGAAAGCCTCTAAAGACGGCGATATTCTCCTCCTCAACGAAGAAAATATTGCAGCAGACGCCATTAATTCAATGAAAAATCTACAAATTTTGAAACAGCTACACACAAATCGTAAAGAGTAATTTCAATGAATATGTACCATCTCTCAATTTCAACACAGGCGACCCAATTTCAACACCATACCCAGTTCAAATTTGGACTCGAGGCTGAACTCATTACGGGTGAATCTAGAGAGAAGGTTAGATTTGCCGACGCCGAAATCTCCGATGAGAACGACCTTGAACAAGTAATCGTAATCGTAATCGTAATCGTCATCGGCTCTGTAGGCACCCATCGTCGTGGTGCGTGAGAGAGAAAGAGAGATCGGAAATACGAAATTGCAGGTCGGAATTGCGGATAGAGAAAATCGGAATTGCGGATAGAGAGAGAAGGGGAATTGCGATTAGAGAGAAACGGAATTGCGAGGGTAGTTTGGTATTATGAAATATTTTAAAAGGAGCTAGGGGTTTATTGGTAAAATAAATTTCAATTTATGGACCCCAAGGTAGAATATGAAATGTGATATTTTTTTTGATAAATTTTACATTCTAATAGGGGCTTATTGGTAAAAAAATTCAAAAAACTAAACAAATGAAAATATATAAAAGAAAAGAGGGATGGACTACCCTATATTTAGTTTTATTTTTTTAAAATTTTTTATTGAATAGGAAATAATATTTTAGACTTTTTTATAGGTAATTTTTTTTTACAAAAATTTATATAAATAAAGATAGAAAAAAACTAAACAAATGAAAGTATATAAAAGAAAAGATGGACATATTACCCTATATTTATTTTAATTTTTTTTAACTAGGAAATAATATTTTAAACTTTTTTTATTAGTGATTTTTTTTTACAAAAAGATATATAAAAACTAAACAAATTAAAGTATATATAAAAGAAAAAAGGAACGGTACCCTTTAAATTTTATTAATTATTGAAAAAAATTGCATGAGTGGGACAACTAAACCTTGCCCTTTTATAATAAATGGATGATATTAGGAGCCTTTACCACCTTTATTATAATAGTTATCTAAATTCTAACTCATAAAAAAAAATCATAGTAACAATTAAATAAATTACATTGTACTTGCCTTAATTGCTTCCCGATTTAGTTTTATCAAAGTACTCACCTTCACCACCAAGAAGATCTTTTGGCTTGTCGTCTTGCTTTTTTCTTTACGCTATAATTCAATCATCTAACAAATTACAAGCTTCAAAACCATCGGATGATAAATTGTGACGATTATGCTCCATATTCCCACCTGTTGGATGTGATGGCTCGATGTCCTGGAAAAGGGGCCGGCGCGGGGGGATACGCTCCCCGCGGTATGGATTACGGAACATCAGCAAAAGTGGGAGCTTCAGCAGCGGTGGGGCGGCTGCCTGGTATTACATGAGGCGTGCGTCTCGAAGGCAATAGCTTGGCCTGTGTTTGAACGAGATCCAGGCGGGTGCCTGGAAGAAGTCGAGGCGGGCGCCTGGGATCCAGAGGCGGATTCAGTAGCTGCAACAATGCGAGGCTCGCGCCTGGAAGGAGGCGAGGCAGGCGCCTGGGCTGCCGAGGCTGAAGACGTTTGCGGGCTTTTTTATTCGTTTATCTTTATTAGTTGGGCTAGGGTTTGTTTCCTATATATATGATTGTAACCCTATGTAAACTTAAGAGGATTATTGCACAGAATAATAAAAGCAGCCGAAATTCATAACCCCAAAGCAATTTCATCTTTTTTTTTTCGATTCTCAATTGCTTTTGTGTTTGTTATTGTCAATTGCTTCCGCTGCATTGCACAACACCACCAATACTAAAAGCTTGCTATACCGAAATCGTTGATGCGGGACAAGCAGGTACTTCTCGTGCAATTCTAAAAATTATAGGAAAAGCGTGTGCTCTCCTTAACCACCAATTCAAAATATCAAATGAATTTTCTTGTTAAAATTCGGTGGTCAAATATTTATCAAATTCGCTATTAACACCGCCACGAGATTGTTGTCTTTCATAATAACTTGTCACAAATGATGATAAGAAATGTTGAAGTACCGAAGAAGAAGGCTCACTTGTTGTTACATCACCATATATTGACTTGTATTCCTTATAAATTTCAAAAAAAATGCTTATTTAACACTATCAACTTTTGACCTACGTTAGGCATATTGGGATCTCCCACCAAATAAATGTTTGAATAATAATATTCTAAAATTAGACTTAAACCATAATCTCTAACTCTAGGATCTAATAGCTTAGCAGCCAAAAAAATATCAGGAATGTTAAGCAAATATTTTTTCCACTTTTCTCGCATTTTGAAAACATCATCTTTAAGAATAATATCATCTTTAAATTCAGAAAATATAATAGAAATTTTTACACAATAATCAACAACTAAAGTAGAACTAGGGTAATACGTATCGGATAACGTCAAGGTTGCCGACTCAAACTTTTTCAACAAATTAATCATACTTGCACATTCTTCTCATTGTGTAGTATATAATTTTGTACCATATTGGGTACCATAATTAATGGATCTCAAAAACATGCAAAATTCATTAATGCAATTATAAGTTTCTTCTAAAACATGAAGGGTAGAATTCCATCTACTTAGAACATCTATTTGGAATCTTTTTTGTTTTTTTTTTCCATGATTTGTGCAATATTGTTTCCATAGCCTTGTAATTTTTGATATTTTCATAATATCATAAACAACATCTTTAATTGCATTAATATAAGCTTCCAAATCACACAAACTATATTGCACACATAAGTTTAAAATATGAAAAATGCATCTAATATGAAAAAATTCACCACCTAATGATGGTCTACAAACTAAAATTAATTCGGGCAAACTAGCGGTATTAGAACTAGCATTATCAAAAGACATTAAAAAAAATTTATCAACAAGATTATATTCATGCAAAATTGTTTGTAACATATGAACAATGTTATGTGCGGTATGTGCCTCATCAAATAATATATATGCAAGTGATGACGAATGAAACAATCCAGATCAGCATTAGTCCAGCAGTAGGTTGATCTCCAGCAACTATGACCTGAAACCACGAATGAACGACTAGCCGGGGTAGTCTCCGACTAATACCCTTCGACGTGATAATGAGATGTGGTGTTATGAGTTTGTATAAAACTATATGTAAATAACGTAATTTCAAAATAGCCAATAAGGCATTATATTTTTATGTGGGATGTAGTATGGTATATATAGGAGTGGTGTAGGATCATAATAAATTCCTTAAATCGTGGAGACTATGAAGACGTAACGATCTCCATGATTGTAGAAGACGGTTACAGATTGAGTCATAGATAGATGCACGTTTCTGTAGGTCGAGGTCGCCTAATTATTCGAGGTCGACCAAACTTTGTGCATTGGCTAGACAGAGATTGTTCAAGTTGATGATCGTATGTCGGACGAAGCTAGGTCGGGACCACGGTTGGTCGGACAATGAGCTAGGTCGACTGATCTTTATTGTTGGGTCGTTGAAGTTGTAGCAAAGGGATTGGCCCATTCAATAGCAGTGTCTTTGTGATGTCTGAAATGGTGGGTTTCGTAGGTTGGGCCTAGTTTGTCACTCTTATTCCGTTCAGCAAGTAACCTCTTTTGAATTTTCCAATAATCATCAATCCAATGACATGTTACTACCATATAAAAATGTCTTATTTTTTATCACTCCATATATCAGAACAAATAGAAACTTTAGATGACAAATTAGCAAAAACATTACATAAATCAAATTTATATTCTCCTACTATATTTTTAACATATCGTGTGAGAGTTGTACGTGTTGGAAAAATAGTGTGGTTTGAAGGAAATTAATGAATTAATTTCTAAAGGGTAATTTTGTCAAATTACTTAAGTGATTTAGTGTTTGTGAAATAAAGTATTTATCTGTCCAAAATGGGTTTTGGATGAATTAAATATAAAATGCTCAAAGGATTTAGCCCACTTGTTGCTAATAAATTTTGATTTTATAAATCAAAAATGGCTTTGGAGTTTACTGAGGTGCTCGGCCGAGCAGAGTGTTAACTCGTTTGAATTTTACTGAGGTGCTCGGCCGAGCAGAGTGTTAACTCGGCTGAGCATAGCATGGCAGTAAGTCCAAAGTTTCTGGAAAGCCTTGCTCGGCCGAGCAAGGTACATGACTCGACCGAGCAGATCCTGTGCATTAATGACTGGTTGATTTTCAAATAGTAACAGCCGAGGAAATGGAAATAAAAACTGAAATTTGAGATTAAATGGATTTAATCTTTTCAGTTTAATGAGTTTAATTTTGGTGTTTAATACCAAATTAAATCCTTGGATTCCTAAGGCTTTTGGAGTTTATTTATTGTTGTTTGTTAACAACAATGAGAAGACTTTTGGAAATCATTGGAAGAACACAAGAAAAACCCACAACACAAAAATCAAACACCTATCTTCTAAAACCCTCCTCAATTTTCTCTTGTTGCATCTTGTTGCTTCATCCTTTGGCCTCTTAGTTTGCATTATAGAAGAAGAGGTGATTTAGTCCAAGCACGATTCAACTCGCCGGGAACTTTAGGTGCAAAGTGCCCCCGGTCCGCACGTTCTGTCCTGGGAGACAAGCGACCTAAGCAAACTCAAGCACACTCGGTGAGGGATCGAATATGTCTTAAGGAGACAGTGGTTTCATTGGGCTCATGCAAACTCAACAACTTATCCTTTGTATTTTCAGTTTTTTGTTAATCGTATTTTATATTTTTCTGTAATTGTAACACCCTTGTAACAATCTTAAGACATATCCCTAATCGAGGGAGTCGATTACAGATTTTTAAAAACAGAAAATACTAACTAAGTTGTTATGTTTCAGATGGCAAATAACAACAACACCGTGGAGACCCAAATTGGATCCCAAACTGGACCCCAAACTAATCCCCAAACTGGAAACGGAAGTGGCTCGACTATTGTGACAAATGCTCATACGATCCATATCCCGACCCCCCATGCGAAAAAACCCGAGAAGTTTGTTGGCCACGATTTTAAACTTTGGCAACAAAAGATGCTTTTCTACCTCACTGCCTTGCACTTGGCAAAATATCTGAAAGAGGATATGCCAAAGGTGAGTGAAGGAGAAATCGATCTTACAACCTTGGCTGAAGTTGAAACATGGAAGCATGGGGAATACTTGTGCAGGAACTATGTCCTCAATTCGATTTCATATTCTCTTTACAATGTGTTCAATGAGAAGAAATCTGCAAAGGAATTGTGGGGGTCTTTGGACCACAAATATAAGATTGAGGATGCGGGAACAAAGAAGTTCATTGTTGCCCGATTTCTTGATTTTAAGATGGTGGACAGCAGGAGTGTGAAATCTCAAGTTGATGAGTTTCAAACTATTTTGCACGAGATTCATGCCGAGGGTATGATCATAAATGAAAGCTTCCAAGTGGCTGCAATCATTGAGAAATTGCCTCCATCTTGGAATGATTTCAAGAACTACCTTAAGCATAAGCGAAAGAAAATGGATGTGGAAGGAATAATCCTTGGTTTGAGTATTGAAGAGAACAATAGAGCTGCTGAGAAAAAGTTTGTTTCTAGTATGGCTAAGGCCAATATGGTGGAGCATGGTGAAAGCTCTAAAGGCAAAAGCTTTGGGAAGGGAAAAGGGAAGGTTGTGACAACTTTCAAGCGTTCCCACTTGGGACCAAAAGGTGGTGTTTCCAAGAAGAAGTTCTTAGGAACTTGTTATAATTGTGGCGGTGAAGGCCACAAGGCTCATGCTTGCAAGTTGCCAAAGAAGGCTCGTGAGGCAAACATGGTGGAAGGCATTGCTAAAGATGTGTCCGAGATGCACCTCGCAGCTGTGGTTTCCGAGGTGAATTTGGTGGGTTCAAACCCAAATCAATGGTGGATTGACACCGGCGCTACTAGACATGTGTGCTCCAATAGAGACATGTTTAGTACTTTTGTTGCTAAGGATGGCGAAAAGCTATTCATGGGGAATTCAGCCACCTCCGAGATCAAAGGAGAAGGAAAAGTGGTTTTGAAGATGACATCCGGGAAGGAGTTGACTCTCAACAACGTGCTTTATGTGCCCGATATCCGGAAGAACTTGGTGTCCGGATCGCTTTTGATAAAGCATGGTTTTCGTATTGTGTTTGAGTCCAATGTAGTCACTTTGTCTAAGAGTGGAATGTTTGTAGGCGAAGGCTATGTCAATGATGGACTGTTTAAGCTAAGTGTAATGGTTGTTAAGGCAAAATCTAATGATATGAATATCTCTTCCGTTTACTTGCTTGAGTCATCTAATTTGTGGCATGGTAGACTTGGTCATGTTAATTTTGATTCTATACGTCGTTTGACAAAAGCAAATTCTATTCCAAAGTTTAAAGTTGATTGTAAACAAAAATGTGAAATTTGTGTAGAAGCAAAATTAACAAGAAAGTCATTCCATTCAGTTGAAAGACATAGTGAACCACTTGAATTGGTTCATACGGACTTATGTGACTTTAAATCAACACAATCACGGGGCGGTAATAAGTACTTCATGACTTTTGTAGATGATGGCACAAATTATTGCTATGTGTATCTTCTAAAAAGTAAAGATGAAGCTATATAGAAGTTTACTCTCTATAAAAATGAAGTTGAGAACCAATTAAACCGGAAAATTAAGGTGCTAAAAAGTGCTAAAGGGGGTGAATATGAATCTCCATTTGAAGCAATATGTGCTCAAAGTGGAATTAAACATATAACCTCGGCACCTTATACACCCCAACAAAACGGTGTTGCCGAAAGGAAAAATCGGACATTAAAAGAAATGATGAATGCCATGTTATTGAGTTCGGGATTACCGGATAACATATGGGGGGAAGCCGTGTTGTCGGCTAACTACGTGTTAAACAAAGTACCCCGAAAGAAACAAGACAAAACTCCTTATGAACTATGGCATGGAAGAGTGCCAAGTTACAAACACTTGAGAGTGTGGGGGTGTCTTGGAAAGGTAGCCATACCTCCTCCTAAAAAGGTGAAGATTGGACCTAAAACTGTTGATTGCATATTTATTGGATATGCACATAACAGTAGTGCTTATAGATTTCTTGTGTATGAGTCAAAAATTGAAGCTATACAAAAAAATACTATAATGGAATCTGTGAACGTATCTTTCTTTGAGAATATATTCCCGTGTAAGTCAAGAAATGAGGCAAGCTCATCGACTAGGGTTATAGATTCAATAGAAGAAGAACACGTTCAAGATAAAAGTGAAGAAGAAGAGGTAGAACCTCGACGGAGCAAAAGAGCTAGGATTGAAAAATCCTATGGTCCGGACTTTCTAACCTATATGGTAGAAAGTTAACCACAAAGTTACAAAGAAGCCGTTAGAACTTCCGAAGGACTTTTGTGGAAGGAAGCAATTAAAAGTGAAATTGATTCCATTTTGCAAAATCACACATGGGAACTAGTGGACCTTCCTCCGGAAAGTAAACCACTAGGATATCGGTGAATTTTCAAAAAGAAAATGAAAGCGGATGGAACAATTGATAAGTATAAGGCACGACTTGTAATTAAAGGTTACAGACAGAAAGAAGGTGAAATTGTCACAGCCAGAATCACAAGTGATATCCAAGGTGATAACAGCACCAACGATAGCACTTGGGATAGCACACACACACTTCAAAAATAAAACAATTTTGTAAAAGAGATTGCAGCGGAATAAAAACACCAAAATTGTTTTTCTCAAGTTATATAAATATAACTTGAGAGTGCCTCTTAGGCAAGACTTTATAATCACTAAAATGAATTTACAAAGCCGAAAATGTTCCCTATAGCTATAACAGTTTTGAGCTCTATGAAACAAGAGATAAAGAACGGAATCCTATCCTAGCCTTCACACAACTTGATACCAAAGTAATCAAGTGTGAAATTACAAGGGAGGAAGAATTAAAAGAACCAAACAAAGAACTCTATCTCTTAAGCTTTCGAAGGTGTGTATAAAATAACTTTTTCTTGGCATATCTTCAAATGAAACCTTTCAAGCTTATTTATAGTCTTCAAATACTTGAAGGCTACTCAATGAATAGCCTTGGGGCTGTCTTGCACGTTGAGGGAGTGTAGGGAGAGTGGTTGAGGTTGTTCCTTAATTTTAGCTCCCACTTCCTCAATTGTAGCAACCAAGTTGATTTATCTCCAAGTCAAGCTTCCACGCCTTGTACTCCCAAGCTTTATCAACCTTGTACTCTTCTTTTATTCAGCAACAACTTCTTGACCAAGTCTCCACACATTTTTAATTGTTGTTGCCAAAGTAACGAATTTATGCATAAAATACATAAATTGTTTCATTCCAAATTACACACGTGTCTAGCTCTTTCTTCGATGCTATTGCTCTCTGAAATATAAACATAAACCATAGACTATACATATTATATTAGTACATTAGTCCATCAAATAATAAACAAGAAATATTCAACTATTTAAATTCCAGTTCAGGAAATCATCTGCGATATCACCTGAAATTTGGGAAATCATCTACGATATCACCTTCAGTTTACACTAACAGAAGGCCTAGACTATTTTGACAAGTATTCTCCCGTCACGAGAATAACGTCAATAAGAGTTGTACTTGCAATTGCCGCATTAAGAAACCTTGAAATACATCAAATGGATGTAATAAATTAATTTAATTAAATTAATTTCAGCGACGGAATTTCCGCCGCTATAATCATTTAATTTTTATTTAATTTTTGATTTCAGCGGCGGAAATTTCCGTCGCTGTAATAAAATTTAAATTAAAATTAAATAATTTCAGCGACGGTAATTTCCGCCGCTGAAATAATTTAATTTTAATTTAAATTTTATTACGGCGACGGAAATTTCACGCCGAAATTAATTTAATTAAATTAATTTTTATTACAATGACGGAAATTTCCGCCGCTGAAATGAAAATTTAATTAAATTAAATTAATATAGCAGCGGAAGTTTCCGTCGCTGAAGCCATTAATTCACCGGCGGAATTAATTTCCGTCGGTAAAAGAAAAAAATAGCGGCAGAAATTAACCCGTCGGAGCACTGCGACGAGCTAGTAGCGGCGGACCACCGACGGAATTTTTCCGTCGGTGATTTATTTTAGCGACGGAAATTTAATTTTAGCGGCGGAAATTTCCGTCGCTAAATGACCTTTTTCTGGTAGTGAAATTCCACACGTGTCTAGCTCTTTCTTTGATGCTATTACACTCTGAAATATAAACATAAACCATAGACAATACAGATTATATTAGCACATTAGTCCATCAAATAATAAACAAGAAATATTCAACTATTTAAATTCCAGTTCAGGAAATCATCTGCGATATCACCTGAAATTTGGGAAATCATCTACGATATCACCTTCAGTTTACACTAACAGAAGGCCTAGACTATTTTGACAAGTATTCTCCCGTCACGAGAATAACGTCAATAAGAGTTGTACTTGCAATTGCCGCATTAAGAAACCTTGAAATACATCAAATGGATGTAAAAACTGCCTTTCTAAATGGAAATTTAGAAGAGGAGATTTACATGGAACAACCCGAGGGGTTTGTTGCGCGTGGACAAGAAAAGAAGGTGTGCAAATTAGTAAAGTCATTATATGGCTTGAAACAGGCACCAAAACAGTGGCATCAGAAATTTGATAATGCTATGATGCAAAGTGGATTTAAAATAAATGAGTGTGACGAATGTGTCTATACTAAAACCACAGAAAATGGCCATGTCATTTTGTGTCTTTATGTAGATGACATGCTTATCATAGGGAGTTGTGATAAGATGATCAAATCCACGAAAGACATGTTGAATTCGAAGTTTGACATGAAAGATATGGGACTTGCGGACGTAATCCTTGGAGTTAAAATTTCTAGAATATCCAATGGACTTGTACTAAGTCAATCTCATTATGTGGATAAAATTCTTGAGAAATTTAGCAAGGATGACAATGGAATAGCGAGTACTCCAATCGACCCAAATCTTCATCTTTCAAAGAATAGAGATGAACCGATGTCTCAATTAGAGTATTCGAGAATCATCAGAAGTCTAATGTACTTGATGAGTTGTACTAGGCCGGATATTTCTTATACCGTTAGCAAGTTAAGCCGGTATACAAGTAATTCTGGAACAAATCATTGGAAGGGTATAGTAAGAGTGCTAAGGTACTTAAGATATACTCGTGATTTTGGATTACATTACACTAGACATCCAGCTATGATAGAAGGATATAGTGATGCTAATTGGATATCAGATATCAAAGACTCAAGGTCTATAAGTGGATATTTATTCACATTAGCAGGTGCAGCTATATCATGGAAATCTTCTAAGCAAACTGTTATAGCCAGATCAACCATGGAATCTGAGTTTATAGCATTAGATAAATGTGGTGAAGAAGCCGAATGGCTACGCCAATTTCTAGAAGATATTCCAAGATGGGAAAAGCCCGTGCCCGCAATTAGTATACATTGCGATAGCCAATCTGCGATTGGTAGGGCACAAAGTCATATGTATAGTGGTAAGTCTAGACATATACGTCGAAGACATAATACCATTAAACAACTACTTGCAACTGGCACCATATCTATTGACTATGTAAGGTCAAAAGATAATTTGGCGGATCCGCTAATCAAAGGGGTTAAGTAAAGATATAGTTGCAAGGTTGACATTGGGAATGGATTTAAAGCCTCTTGAGAAGTTAAACACAGCGGAAAACCCAATCTAGCTGACTGGAGATCCCAAGATCTAGGTTCAAAGGGACAACCTAACTGTTAAAAGACTTGTAGCGTCACTGTGGGGGTCAACCCTATACTCATTCCTTAAAGTGACATCCCGAGATGAATGAGGTTAAGCCTATGGCTTTTAATGATTCTTATGTGAAGTAAAATGGGTTACTTAAAAGAATCACCTATGTGAGAAAGAAGTAGAGACCGCTTTGAGGAGAATTGTGTGAGGCTCAATTCTTAGACCTTCTCACAGAACCAGGCATTGTGATCCAGGGCCATGAATGGACACAACTATGAGAGCTAAATTGTGTTAGGGAGATATATGTGTAAAGTATATGATCGGCTACACAAAAAGCTAGCAGTTCAAGGACATCGCGTCTACTGATTAGCGAGTAGAGTAAATATGCTTTAACGAGGGAAGGTTCAAAGGGCAAACCCCTACTTATCCTATGCAGGTTTTCGACTGCCGGACTTTATCACCTATCCTCATGAATTTCCTTCATGTGGGGGATTGTTGAAAAAATAGTGTGGTTTGAAGGAAATTAATGGATTAATTTCTAAAGGGTAATTTTGTCAAATTACTTAAGTGGTTTAGTGTTTGTGAAATAAAATATTTATCTGTCCAAAATGGGTTTTGGATGAATTAAATATAAAATGCTCAAAGGATTTGGCCCACTTGTTGCTAATAAATTTTGATTTTGTAAATCAAAAATGGCTTTGAATTTTGCTGAGGTGCTCGGCCGAGCAGAGTGTTAACTCGGCCGAGCATAGCATGGCAGTAAGTCCAAAGTTTATGGAAAGTCTTGCTCGACCGAGGCATATGCCTTGCTCGGCCGAGCAGATCTGGGCAAAGCCTTGCTCGGCCGAGCAAGGTACATGACTCGGCCGAGCAGATCATGTGCATTAATGACTGGTTGATTTTCAAACAGTAACAGCCGAGGAAATGGAAATAAAATCTGAAATTTGAGATTAAATGGATTTAATCTTTTCAGTTTAATGAGTTTAATTTTGGTGTTTAATACCAAATTAAATCCTTGGATTCCTAAGGCTTTTGGAGTTTATATATTGTTGTTTGTTAACAACAATGAGAAGACTTTTGGAAATATTGGAAGAACACAAGAAAAACCCATAGCAGAAAAACCAAACACCTATCTTCTAAAATCCTCCTCCATTTTATCTTGTTTCATCTTGTTACTTCATCCTTTGGCCTCTTAGTTTGCATTATAGAAGAAGAGGTGATTTAGTCCAAGCACGGTTCAACTCGTCGGGAACTTTAGGTGCAAAGTGCCCCCGGTCCGCACGTTCTATCCTGGGAGACAAGCGACCCAAGCAAACTCAAACACACTCGGTGAGGGGTCGAATATGTCTTAAGGAGACAGTGGTTTCATTGGGCTCGTGCAAACTCAACAACTTATCCTTTGTATTTTCAGTTTTTTGTTAATTGTATTTTATATTTTTCTGTAATTGTAACACCCTTGTAACAGTACGAGCTACAACATCTAATTAAATGTTCATAGTCTTCGTTATCGGAAAAATTAAATGGAAGAGATTGCTTAAAAACAAATTTAGCCATTTCTCTTCTATGATTTAGATGATTATATGTAAATAATTTAGAAGAATTTTGAGAATACGTACCAATATTTTTTGAAGAAGCGAATCCTTGCAATTGTGATTGAGTGGTATCTATGTCATATTACACGGGGTGTTTTTATCTTGTATGTCTTCTCAAAGTACCGTATCCACCACCGATAGAGTAATCATATATTTGTTTGTTATTTGTTTGACAAAAGTTGCATATTGCTTTGATAATATTCTTCCCCGTCGCGTCAACATGATTTTTTTTTGCATAATTTCGCGAATACTTCGGATTCAATTTTCTTGGTTTTTGCAATGAAAGGAGGATTGTTTTTTGCTTTACGATGCCGCCCTCTCATTGTGGCTTCTATAGTATTGCTATCACTTTCTTAAGTAGCTGGAGTTGGATTATCAACATTTTGTAGTGATACAAAATTTGGAATATCTTTCACTTCGTTATCATCTTTTCAATCTTTCCACTCATTTTTATTTTGCCCCGAAAGCCCCATATCATAAAATTGACCACCTTCATTTTCAACAAATCGTGGTGGTGGTGCTTGATAAGAAGATTTCACTTACCCTCTACCCTTGCTACCCTTATTGCTTGTGAGGTTCTTAAGAATATTCATAATGATAATGTAAAATATGAAAATATATGAAATGAAGATAAAATAAAGATGTTGGGTGAAAATATGGATATTGGATGAAAATAAGAAAGTTGAATTATGATTTGATATTGATAATCAAATAAATTAACGAAATTCGTTACAAAAAGTTAAGAGAGAGTTAATGTAGTTTGTGTGGAAAAATGTGAGGGGAGAGGGATGGTATTTATAGTTGAGGAAATTTGTTAAGATTACAATTTTTTTAGGAATGAAATCTGGTTAAAAAGGGTCAAAAATGGCTATTTTTGGTCAACAAGCCTTTAGCTAACGGGCATAACAGATATATTATAATGAATCTGACGATTTCTGACGGTTTGATTAACGGTTTCTGATAGTTTCGGTTCCGGTTCGGGCGATTCGAAACCGCCGGTTCACAATTTTTCAAAAGTAGAAACCGAAAACGGACCCCCAAATCGTCGGTTACAGTTTCAAACGGTTCCGGTTCGAGGTGATTTCGATTCCGGTTCATGGTGGTTCAACGGTTACGAGCCGGTTCCAATTTAGTCATCCCTAAGAATAACCATTGTCTCCAGCGAACGAAGCTCACCGAAAACTCAAAAAAGGACTAGAATCAAAACATAAATGAATAAACTGGAACTAAATTAAAAGAAGGGATGTTAATTAGAACGATTGAGTGAACAAAAAAAGCTTGCAGGACAAAGTAATGTTGTCACTGAAATCTATAAAGGAATCACCGGAAATTGACAAAATAACATCTCAAAGAGCTCTGTCAAAAGTCCTGAATCCTTAAACAGTGAATGGGGAGGGTGTAGACACCCCATTCTGAACCCATCGGAGCAGAGTAATACCACTCTAAGTCTCGCCTTGAGTCAAGAGTAGACATCCACCATTTCGTCATGTTTCGTTAAGTTTTGACTAACGACCGTTAGTTTGAACTAAATTGCATACGGGATAACGAGGGAAGGATAAAATTGTCCACTGACAGCCTTCTCCCGCGCGGAATAGTCGTGTCTTGCGCGAGACTAAGCCTCTGCAGGATGTGCAGAAAGCAATTTTCTTGTCGATTTTAACCTCTTTCTTGATAAAATCTTATCAATCCGGTCCTCCAATAGAATTTGGGTAATTTCATCCCTATATACTAATTTTTGAGCCAAAAACCTTAATCGAAAATTTTCTAGCGAGTCTCATATTGTTTACTGTTTTTTTTCTATTATATATTTACTTTTTTATTATCACTATTCTTAATTTTTTTTTCTTTTTTCCCACCTATTTCTTCCTTTTCTTCTTTATATATATATATATATATATATATATATATATATATATATATATATATATTTACGATAAAAAATAAGGATTCATGCTAGCCTGACTTCGAATTATTTGGGACTATAATTTCATTATTTTTTATTAAATCAAATAGCTATAATAAAATTGAACATAATGCTAATTATGCTATGTGTTTATTATTCGTACGATTTGAAAATTACATCAAATCAAGTGTTTTGAGTATTGTGCCCATTAAAATGGACATATGTAGCTTTCTTATTGGGTCAGAGGACAACACGATTTAATCATTAGACTATCCACAATGGTGGAATGAAAGAGTGGATGAAATGAGTTTAAGTGGGATGAAATCTTGCAATGGGGAAATGAAATGGGGGTGAATGAAATTGTTGGTTGAAAAATTTCATCTAGTTGAAAAAAGAATTTTTTTTTTTTGACTGACACGTGGCGGCTTCTGATTGGTTCGGATGAGGCGCCGGCCCAACAAGACGCGTAAGGCGTTCGTTTTTTTCCTTTTTTTTGTTTTTCGTGAATGGGACACGTGTCATGCTCTGATTGATCCGTCAGATTTTCAAATTTTTTTTATCCCAAATCTTTGAGCTGAATTATCACTTAGAAAATTAGTTTTTTTTTTTAATTTTTTTTTCACCAAAATTTCATCATTTTTTTTTCCTACAAATTGATATAAGTTTCATTTGATTTGGACGAAAAAAAAAAAAAAAAACACTCATTTCTCAAAATTATCCTTTTTCATTTAACTTTTATTTAAAAAAATCATTATTTTTTTTCTATAAATTGATGCAATATTTTTTTAATTAAGTGTAAAATATTTTTTTAATTATAAATAATAATAATAATTATTATTATTTTACTAATAATAAAAATAGAGAATATAAATAAAATTAAAAGTGGTGGGGTATAGAATGATAAGTTGAAGGAAGTTAAAATTTAATTTAATTTAGCCATTATTGTAGGGGGTTAAATGAAATAAATAAATGAAATATTAGGTGGATGAGAAAAAGTGTAAAAAGTATCGGATGAAATGAGAAAAAAAAAGGATGAAACCATTGTGTGCAGGCTGTCAGATAGAGAGATGTACAATAGAAAAAGCTTCATCATTTTCACGTACTGTACCGCTAATCGCACACTACCCGATCTCTCTTCCCTACTTACAATGGCTGCTTCTTCACCTCCAACGAATCCCGACTCCGATATAGTCTACGAATTCATCCCATTCATCCGCGTCTACAAAAACGGCACCGTCGAACGTCTCAAGGGCACCGAATCCCTTCCCGCCGGCACCGATCCAACAACCCAAGTCATTTCCAAGGACGTTACCCTCCTCCCTCACACCGACGTCTACGCTCGCCTCTATCTCCCTCCATCCACTAACCCCTCCCAGAAACTCCCTCTCCTCGTCTACTACCATGGCGGCGGTTTCTGTGTTTCCACCCCTTCTACTCCTCTCTACCACAACTACCTCAACCACCTCGTCGACAAAGCTCAGGTGATCGCCGTCTCCGTCAATTACCGTCGCCCACCAGAAGACCCACTCCCGATCGCGTATGAAGATTCATGGGCTGCGCTTCAATGGGTTGCTTCTCACTCTAATGGAACCGGACCCGATCCTTGGTTGAATGAGCATGCTGATTTTGGAAAACTGTTCCTTTCCGGCGACAGCGCCGGCGCTAATATTGCTCACAATATTGCCATGACCGCCGGCGGAGACGATTCGGCTTTGGGGATTGAAATTCTCGGTGTGGCATTGATTCATCCGTACTTCTGGGGGTCGGATCCAATAGGGTCGGAGGGAGTGGATCCGGATAGAAAGGCCTACATGGACAGACTGTGGCCGTTTGTTTGTCCATCTAATCCAGAAAACGATGACCCGCGTATTAACCCGGTGGCTGATGGAGCACCGAGCTTGGTGGGGCTGGGGTGTAGACGAGTACTGATTTGTGTGGCTGAGAAGGATGTGCTAAAGGATCGAGGGTGGTTGTATTATCAAGCTTTGGGTCGGGCCGGATGGATGGGTGTGGTTGAGATCCATGAAACTGAAGGTGAGGACCATGTATTTCATTTGTATAATTTGGCCTGTGAAAAGGCCCAATACCTGATCACAAGGCTGGCCGGTTTTCTTAACAGGGATGGGCCCTGAATATCGTTAGTTCTTTGAAGGTTTTTTTTTTTTTTTAAAAAAAAATATAATGAATAAAGTTTCATGATCAATTTACTTAATTTGTGTACCAAATTAGAGAAGAAAAAATAGAGTTTCATGTCATCCCCCACTAATCACTACTCCATCCGTCCCACGTGAATGTGGACTAACTTTTTGGGTGTGGGAATTAAGGAAAAGTGATGTAAGAAAGAGAAAAAGTTAAATGTTGTGCGTATGAAAAATTAAATAGGAGAGAGAATGAGTGGGAGAAATAGTGAGGAGAGAGAATGTTGTGAGTGTAAAAGTGAAGTAGGAGAGAGAATGAGTGAGTGGAATAGTGAATATTCTTTGTCATTTTGAAAAGTTTGCATTCACGTGGGACAGACCAAAATAGAAATAACCAAAATAGAAATAAATTATTCACGTGGAATGGAAGAAAGGAGGGAGTATTCTCTATTTCTATTAGCTGCTTGATAATATTCAACTGATAAAAGTTATCATGAAAATGCACTTTCTAACTACCACGGGATACAAATTCAATATATTATGAATTCATGTCTTATTAAATATTAAGCACATTTTATTTTTTAATTCAAGTCTCAATTTATATAAATATTTTTACATATTAGTAATTAAATTGTTATTTAAATTATAGAATTTATTATTAGAATTTCCTGAAATGAGGAAATAAGAAAAGAAGGAGGTACTTTGCTTGATTACTTGTTAATACAAATTGAATTGTAGGTAAAGGAACCCCATTCTAGAAGGCTAGTAGACCATTGACTCTCTCACAATTCATTATTATGTACAATTAAACTGCACTGCTCATTAATTTCTTTATTATTTAGAGACACACCCCAATTAAAAATAAACTTCCTCACGTCTATTATAAGTTTACTGCCTATTTTTAAGGGAAAATATAAAAATAAAATTCTTGTAATATGAAAATTTATAAGGTGGGTAGAAATATTTGGAACTGAAATAATTTAAAACTTGATAATTAGATTTCATAATTTATTTATTTAAAAAAAAAAACAGTTTGTTATATAGAGAGTGCTACCAATAATGACACATACAATTAAAACGTAAATTAAATTTAAAAGGTCCAATTTTATAGAAATTTAATTAATTAACAATAATGAATAAAATTCAACTACTTGATTGAAATGGTGTGACAACATTAGCTCCAATTCCTTGATGACGTGATTAAACTTTAATCTTCAATAAAATAAGTCTTCCCTCTAGGCACGTCAATTTAATTAAAGTCTTGTTTATTTAATTACTAGTACATTCCCGTATTCAAGGACACGGGGTTTTTTCTTTTTTTTTTTAATTTTTCTTTTTTATTTAATTTTTTTTTTTAGGACAAAATGGGAAATGAACAAATGTATGAGATCATAATGGAAAATTTGCCACATTAAACTGTTCATTCAACTGTTCATAGCGGGGATCTAATTTATACTATAGATTTCTCACACAGATCAGCAATTGATGTCACATGACATTTAAATATTTAATTAATCACTCAACGTTCTTCTCTGGTCATTCTCTTCTACATTTAAATATAATGGCTTTTTAGCAACTTGTTGGTCAATGTATAAATTTAGATAGTTGAATAATATAGACAGAGACCTCAAGTTAAGGCCCTTAATTACTCTTTTTTATTTTTTATATTACATTTGTCCCATCATTAATATTCCCTCGGTCCCATTAAATTACACATTTTTTTTTATTGCGTGTCTCATTACAAACTACACATTTTGTAAAATGAAAATGTTTTATTACTTTTATATTAATAAGACTCACATGTCATACTCACAACAACAATTCAATTATTATTTTCTATTCCATTTTCTCTCTCCTATATCACTTTTCATACTTACAACACCTAATACACTACACTTTTCTTAATTATTGTGCAAACAGTAATTAAGAAGGTTGTAGTGGGACGGAGCCGGAGGGAGTATTATTTTTTTAAAACCATTTGTAAAAATCTAATCAATTTACTAATTGAAAGTAAAAAATTTACAACAATAATAAAAATGATTGTATTTTCCATTGTTTTCTGTCAAAAAGAAGGTTAAAGTATGATTAATCATTTATAAAAGAAATTATTTTTATTCAAAATTTATTATTAATATTATGTTTGATTTGTTGGTAAGTAAAATTATCCCCTTGACTAATATCCAAAAGTAGCAAACAATGTCTTTTAAGAAAATTCAAATTTACTATTTGATGAATTGATCATTCATTTTATTGAAACATATACTAGTCTTTTGTAGAGCTGTCAATTAGGAATAACGGGATATGACATGCATATAAAACATCACAACTTCACGAGATGGGGGATAGGACATCTCGAATTATTCACGGGACTGAAATTCTAAGTACAGCCCCAATTCCTCCTCGAGATTCGGGCTAACACGTGCCAATGTAAACCAAACAGACGCGACTATAAAAGATAGTTGTGCAAGCAAGTCAAACGGAAAATCAAAGCAAAACCTTTGTAACTTTAGGTTACTAAAAATAGAAGCATCAAATGAGCTGTGAATATGCACTCAAATATCCTGGCTCAAATTAAACTAGTTTACCAACACCAAACAAAAATGGAGAATTAAAAAAATGAAGTGCTAAAAATTACTCCCTCCGTTTTAGTTTTAGAGTAAAATTCTTATTTTTCTTTTTTGATTTGTTTCTTTTTAATTAAAGTTTTTAATTGCTTTATTTTTTAAAATGAACAGTACACCTGCTATACTAACAATAATAACTCACTTACTATTTTTTATTAACTTTCTCTTTTCTACTTTTGTTTTCATACTCAAAACATTTACTTTTCCTTAACACTTACTCCCTCCGTCCCATAACAAGCGACACACTTTGTCATTTTGGGCGTCCCACTGATAAGTCACACTTTCTAAAATGGAAAAAAATCTTTACTATTTCCTCCACTTATTCTCTCTCCTACATTATTATAATACTCACAACACCATTATAATTTACTATTCTCTCCACTCATTCTCTCTCATACTCAACTATCTACACTCACAATACATCAACCTTTTCACTTTTTTCTTAATTTCCGTATAGAACAGTAACTGTGTCGCTTGTTATGGGACGGAGAGAGTATGTAAAGTCAAATATAGAACCTTATTATGTGATGAAGGGAATAAGGGTTTCACTTGGTTAGCAGCTGACAATCAATCAAAAATGAGTTTATTGCCAAATTGTCTATGCATACTAATTGGATTGGAGATAATCAATGTTATATAAGTACGTTCTAAACACATGAAATGTTAACTGCGTATTTTACTTTTGCTTTAAATTAAAACAAACACACGTTATAACATTAACAAATTAATCCATAATAATTAATAATTTAACAGATCTGTTAGTTTGAGTTTGATTTTTCTTTTAAAAGATTTATTGAATATTTTATAAGAAAGGATTGTGAATAAAAAAAAGGGTTAATGACAATTTAGGGCCTGAAGTATACGGGCGGTACCACATTGGGGCCTGAAGTCTTAAAACTATCAATTTAGGGCCCAAAGTTACAATTTTGATCAATTTAGAGCTTTTTGACGGTTTTAGTCAAAAAAGGCCTTTAAGTGATCTTGTGTGATGCACGTGAGATTCAGTGAGGGCATTTTGGTCATTTCATAGACTTCAGACCCTAAATTGACAATTTTCCTATAAAATAATAAATAAAAATATTTAGTTTTTTTTTTTACAAAAAATAATTAGTAAATTTAAAATATTGAAAAAAACAAAGATAATAGTTAATATAATTTAAGATATTAGCTATTATCCTTTTTTCTAATAATTTAAATTACTAATTATTTTGCTTCAAAAAAATTACAAATTATTTTAGATTGAATAATTTATAAAAATATATAAATAAAAATAAGTTAAATAAAATAAATATTTACAAAAAAATTACAAAATGAGGAATTCAATCTGATGAAGGCAAGAACAGAACATCAGTAGGGATCCATACCAAAATATTGTTTTACTATCCAAGCTCATCAATCAAAACAAAATTCAAAACAGTCGTCAAATCGATCGATCCTCCATGCCGTACAAGATCAGCATCACACATTTAATGAAACAAATTCATCAAAAACATCAAATCCCATATTCCATCAACAATTACTCACTCTCGGCGGTAGGAGAAAACAAAATCAATCAATCGTAGAAATGTTGTCCATATCTCTGTAACGAGATCTTAGGATCATCGGCGCGCTTAAAATCAAGCTCGAATCCACGCGACTCAAGTGAAGAGAATTGAATAAGATTGCGTGAGAAGATTTGACAGCCAAATCATTAAGCAGTACTAAAATGCCCGATCCGATGGATTTTCCCGCGATAATGAGTGACTGACGACGAAGAGAAGTGAGATCAAGGCGACGGAGATGGTGATGGCGAGGTTCACCATATTTTGGTTAGGGTTCATTAGTGAGGTTTAGCTTTCTTTGACTCCATGTCTGTTAAAATAGTTTTGGTTTGATGGGTGGTTGGCTTGGCAGTGGTTGGCTCGGTGGTGCTTAGGCTGGGAAGGGATTGGGGTAAGACTGTCAGGAAATGGAGGGGATATAGGGCAACTATTAATTTAGGGCCTGAAGTCTATGAAATGATCAAAATATCCTCATTGAATTTCACGTGCATCACACATGATCACTTAACGGTCTTTTTTAATGAAAATCGTCAAAAAACCCTAAATTGATCAAAATTGTAACTCTGGGCCCTAAATTAATAGTTTTAAAACTTCAGGCCCCAATATGGTACCGTCCGTATACTTCAGGCCCTAAATTGTCATTAACCCATAAAAAAATTGAAGCATTAAAATATATCAAAAAGATAAAATAAATATTCTAAAAGAAAAGAGGGGGTGGATGAAAAAAAAATATCTCTCTCTCTCTCTCTCGTCACTCTCCCGAAAACCCACCCCACCCCAATCCCGTCCCTTCCCTTCCCTTCCCACCCCTCCTCTCTTTACCGCACCTTCTCCTCCCTCCCGCACCGTCGCCCTCCCATGGCATACCCCCTCAATACCTCGCTGCTCCTCCCCCAGATTCAAGATAGCCTGAATTCTTTTTGACTTTCTTAAACACTAAAGCCGAAGCACCTCCATTATTCCCGCGATTGCGAATCTCACCAATTAAAGCACCCTCCACCCTCCATTGTTCTTTGTTGCCTCCTCATCGTTCCATCTCTTCCTCCCACTACTACGAATCTCAATCAAAGTGACTTCGAATTTGGTTTATAATTTCTGTAAATGTGGGGTTTTTTTTGGTACATATTTTTTTTTGTTAAAGAAATGTGGGTTTTATGTGAAATGATTTGTTTCATGCTTTTATGCTTTTAGAAATTTAATTTTGGGTTTTATGTTAAATTTGGGTTTTGAAATGAGATTGAAATTGGTTTTGGGTTTTGAATCTTTGATTCGATTGGAATGGAGATTAAACTTGATTTTCTTCATTTGGTTGTTATTTTTTGTGATGATTTGTCGGTCGTGATTGGAAAGTGGTGATTATGGTGGTTGCAGGTGGTGGTTATGGTGGTTGTAGGCGGTGGATGATGGTGTTTGGAGGATGGAAAAGGGGTGGTTAGGAAATATAAAGCGAGAGAGAAATGTGTTTTGGGTTGGGAATGATTCAACGCATAAATAATAAGATGGATTGAATTGTTTTTTACTTTTTTGTGATAAATATATTTAATTTATATACTCCTTTCGTTTCAGTCTAGTGGATATCAAAAATTTAGACATACAGATTAAAGAAAAGTAAGAGATAAAAAATTGAAAAAAATGTTGTGAGTATGAAAAATTAAATAGGAGAGAGAATGAGTGAGAGGAATAGTGATTTGATTGGTATTGTGAGTGTAAAAGTAAAATAGGAGAAAGAATGAGTGGGAAAAATAGTAAATATTTCCTTCCATTTTGGGCAGTCTCCATTGAGCTGGGACGAACCAAAAAAGAAATAAGTATTAACTCGACAGGGACGGAGGGAGTATTTTTTAATTTATAATGTGATAAATATAATTTATTAAAAATATTTTTACCCAATTATTATTTGCTTATAATAAAAAAATAAATATTTATTTTAAGTTTTAATATATTAATGTTTCATCTTTCAAAAAAAAAATATAATACTTAATGTTTCAATATTTTTGATTCACGACCTTTTATTTATGAAAATTTCAATAAACTTTTTGAAGAAAAGTCAACTTCAAACTAATTGTTCGGTTAAATTGTTAACTATTATAGATTGATCCATTAGTTTTATAAGAGCGTTAAAAAAGTGATTGAATTTAAACCAAAAGTAAAGTATTAAACCAAAAGTAAAGTATGTAAGTAATATATCATGTTTAGAAACTAAGTATGACTTATGAGACATTTACTATCCTAGTAATCGGACAATTTTACCTATCAATCATCAATAACTTGCACATTGGGATTAAAAAATCAAAATTAAAAGAAAAAGAAAAAACTCCCTTCTGCCTTGTTTCGTATCTCAAACAAAATATCTCAAATATGTTCACTTTTATACGAAATTAGAAAATATTAGTACATATTGTCTCATTTGTATGGCGGGGCGGATCACCTCGAAATCCACCGGTCTAGTTCTTTGATCAAGTAGGAAAATGTCTACACCTTTTTCAAATTAGAAAAAAAAAAAGATTTTTAAAAAGGCCCCTTTAGAAAATCACCATTGGGGGTCAGGTGCTCCTCTTCTATATTAAGCCCAACAGATTTTCGTTTGCTTCGGATCATATCATTACTCTCTAGTACCTCTATTATCTTACCATTAAATTTTCTCTCTCTCACAGTCATACACAGTGAAATGGAAACAACCCAAAGAGAATTAGTCCATGATGTTCCACCATGGATTAAGGTTTACAAAGATGGAACAATTGAGAGGCTCGTTGGTTATGAGGTTGTACCCGCAGGCTTCGATTCTCAAACGGGTGTCACCTCCAAGGACGTCCTCATTTCCCCCGACACCGGTGTCTCCGCCAGGCTCTACCGTCCATCTAAAGCCACCGGAAAACTCCCCCTCTTAGTTTACTTCCACGGCGGCGCTTTTTGTGTAGCTTCCACCGCCGAGCCTAAATACCACAACTCCCTCAACCAATTGGTTGCCGAGGCAAACATCGTAGCCGTCTCCGTCGATTACAGGCTGGCGCCGGAACATCCCCTCCCGGCAGCCTACGATGATTCGTGGGCCGCGATTCAATGGGTGGCGGCGCATGCTGTCAGCGGCGGCGCTACTGAGGACTGGATTAAAGATGGGGTTGACTTTGACCGGGTGTTCATAGGAGGAGACAGCGCCGGTGCAACAATAGCGCACCACATCGCTATCCAGGTCGGGTCACCCGATCATGTCATAAGTATCAAGATTCAGGGTATGATCATGATCCACCCGTATTTTTGGGGGAAAGATCCGATTGGAGGGGAAGTAGGGAACCCATTTGGGAAGTCAATAGTGGACAAGTGGTGGGAATTTGTTTGCCCATCGGATAAAGGGATGGATGATCCGTTTATAAACCCGTTTGCGGATGGATCAAAAGGTGTGTGGGGTTTGGGTTGTGAACGGGTGATAATATGTGTTGCAGAGAAGGATATATTGAGGGACAGGGGGAGATATTATTATGAAGAAATAGTGAAGAGGAAATGGGGGGGTAAAGTGGAGATTTTGGAAGTGGAAGGGGAAGATCATGTTTTTCATATATTTGATCCAAATGGTGAAAAGGCTGTAAATATGATTAAGGGTTTGGCTGCTTTCATAAACAGCAAGGATTAGTAGCTGTCAAGTCCAATTCGGGTGTGCAAACAGTTTGTTTGGTTGACTATGAACCTTTATTATTGACTTGTCAATTTTCATTTTTAAATAAATCATTTTCTGGTGATGATAGTGATTGCTTTGTGTAAGTTTACTGTTTTTTTTTTATACTCACCTTCCTACCAAACAAGCGTTCATATTTAATTTTTTTTAAAGTTGGTTATTGAATTTGTCTTTTTATTGCAATTAGGTGTAATTTTGAATTAATCGTTAAAAATTTAACGAAAAGTATAATATGTGTCGCTCACGTGAGTTACTTAGGGATATTTTGTTCTTTTACATGAAATGAGAAGATCAGAAAAACTTTGTTGTTGTGAAAGTTTAGGGGTTAAAAATAATAATAATAAAACTTAAAGAACCTAAATACAACTTATTTTTGTTAAAGTGGTTTAAAATGAAAATATTAATTTATAATTAAATCCCTCCGTATAAAAAAATCTGTATTGTTATTTTCTTATTTGTATAATTATTATATCTAACTTGTAAAAATATAGTATGTAAAATTATAACATTAATTTAGAATTATTCTAAGTAGGTTTTTCGTTGTTGTTTTCCTCAAAATTTGAACTTTTCCTATCATTGGCAAATAAAAATAAAAAATTCAAAATAAAACAATAAAGAGGAAACCGAAAAATAAAAGAAAAATATTGAAATTAGAAGCTCACTTTTTGAAAGCAACGCCTTAAGTGTCGAAATTCAACGGATCTTCCAAACACCCATCCGTCGTCGCCATTGGCACCGAATACTCCACCCCGTTCAACAACAACGACCCGGCTATCCCCACCGGAATCTGCACATACCCCACTTGCAACACTGCCCTAAAATCAATTCGTAATCAAAACCCTCCAACGGCAATCCAGCCAATGACTTGCCAGTGAGTCTCTACAACTAGGGATGGCCAAATCGGACCGAAACCGGACCGGAACCGGAAAACCGGACCGGAACCGGCCCAGAAAAGCCCGGAACCGCCATGAACCGGGGAGAAAACCGGAACCGGGGTAACCGGAACCGGTTTGGAGGCTGGAGGCGGGCCGGTTAAGGTTCACCAAAATGGTGAACCGGACCGGAAAAAGCCCGGAACCGGACGAAAATTTGTTGTTTTTCAATAGAACCGGCCCGGAACCGGACCGGAAAAGCCCGGAACCGGACCAAAACCGTGAGAAAACCGGAACCGGATAACCGGAACCGTGAGAAAAGCGGGCCGGTTAAGGTTCACCTCCTCGCCGAACCGGAACCGGCGGTTCAAGGCCCGGAACCGGAACCGGACCGGATTTGGTCATCCCTATCTACAACGCCTCCCGTCGTATCGCTGCCGCACGCTTACAGTCCCCGAGCTTCGATTCCAACGCGTACGAGGGCATCGTGCCGGACACAACTAGCTTAACAATCCCATTGTCATCATCTGTCAATACAATTGCCGGCGATATATCCGGGATCGGTAAAGCCGACGTCGTGATTTAGAAGATGGGAATGGGGGAGGGAGCGTAAGAGGGAAGAAATGATGAAGTGGGTTTAGCTTTTTTGGATGGAGACTGACATTTTAGTACTGGTGGAGGGGGGTGGGTGGTGGAGAGAAAACAACAGGGGCGGTGTGGGGAGGAGGAGAAGGCGACGACAATGAGAATGGGGGTATTTTGATCTTTTCCATGAATGCCTGCAAATGTTTCTTTCTGGTCTTCTCAATCCATGAAAAAGACCAAAATACCCCTAAGTAACTCACGTGAGCGGCACATGTTAAGTTTTTCGTTAAATTTTTAACGATTTATCCAAAATTACACCTGATTGCAACAAAAATACAAACTCAATAACCAACTTGTAACAAATGCAAATTCGATAACCAATTGAAACATCTCGACAAACTCAGGTAATTAAAATGCAATTTGCCCTTTAAAAATTATCATTTTGACAAATATAGTTTAAAAGAGTTTTCATTTTGGGAAATATTTTTTTTAAATAAATTGTTTGAGAAAAAAAAACCTAATTTTAGTGAGATTTACTTATCTCCTTTACTTCCTTGATATGCTATTACCATTTCTCTCTCTTCTTCCTCCTTGGTTGGTTGACAATTTTAAAAATTCATTGATTTTAACGTAGAGTGGTGTGCTACAGTACTATGAATAGTGCCAAGCGACAAATTCCCATTTTGCGCTCATACATTTGTTTCTTTCCCATTTTGCCATTAATTTTTTTTTTTAAATTAAAAAAAAAATAAATAAAAAATAAACCCATGTCCTTGAACACGGGCATGTACTAGTAAGACTATATTTATGGAACAAATAAAAAATGACAAAAGTGAAATTTTGTATGAGACAGAAGGAATATGCGTGTTTAAGAATATATTTTCAGTACAATTTATCATATTACAGGTAGGGTAAATTCAGTGTCATAAAGACAAAGGATAATATCAGTTTAATTAAGGTCGTGTTTGCCGTGACAATTTGGTTAATCTTTCTCTAGCATTTGACAACTTTTTGTAAAAAAAAAAATGAAGAAAAAGAGAACCATAATCAATGTCGCATGGGTTGTGTGTTCGACTTTAACAATTTCCTAAATTCCTCTTGAAAAATTGACCTTTTCTAAGGACTGGAGAAACAAGAAAATGGTGGAATCCACGAGGAAAAAGAGAAAAAAAAAAAAATTATGAAATCAAACAAGAAGTCAAACACAGCCAAGTTAACAACCACCACTTGTACCCAAAGGTCTAGACTTGAATTTCAACAAAGCCACATTCAAATCCAAGGGTTGCCGAGAAGCCAAATCATCTTCCTTGAGCGCACCACCACGGAGGATCACAAATGGAGTTTGACTATGTAATGTTTTAGGGTTCGATTTCTTTTGGGGATGACCGTTATGTTTGAAACGGGAGAGTGCGACGTCGTTTCTTCAGTTGCGTATCAATAAGTCCATTAGCGGACATTAGTGTGTGTGTTTTATCTTTAATGGAACACTGTCGTTTAAGTGTGTCTAGAAGGTTAATTCCGTTAGTTAAAACGGGGTCGTATGGTAGAGAGAGATTGAGGCCGTTGAGTCCCACGTGTTTTCTCTCTCTTTATGCACTGGATATCGCCATTTTCATGGCATAATGAATTTACAGAAATTTCCAATTCTCTCTCTCTAAATTTTCCCTTTCTTTCTCATCTCATACTCTAAAAATCTCTCTGAATTTCTTCTCTCATCCAATCTATATATAATTCTTGTTTAAATTGGGAATGAATCCCCATTTAATCGATTGTAATCACTGAGTTGTGAACTCTGTTCATAACAAATTGGTATCAAAGCTCCCGAATCCACGAAAATCATGGTGAATGTTCGTATGGATGCAGTTGAGTCTAACATTCGATCCATGGAGGAGAGATCAAATGGCATTGAAGTGGCCTTGGAGACGAAAACCATGGAGCTGAAAGGGGCCATTACGGCTCTAAGCCATGGGGTTGAGGAAGTAACACGTATTTTGCTAGAAATGAGAGCCAACAATGGCAAGGATAAGGTGGATGAAGCAGGACGAGGTCTGAAGGGAGTTAGCAGCTCTGGCTCCATTTTGGGTGCGTCACCAAACGTTAATAAGGAGGTACCTGCTACTAACAAGGAGAAGCAAGTAAAACATGGAATGATACTATTCTCGTTGATGATTCTAACACTGCTATTAAGGGTTCTGATTATGGTCATGTAGCAAGATCTGAAAAGGGAATAAATGACACTACAAGGAAAAACGGATTTAGCTACGGCAAATTCCGTAGCTAAAATGAAGATTCCGTAGCTAAATCGTGTTTAGCTACGGATTTATTCCGTAGCTATTCCGTGGGTGCAGGTTCGTCGCTAAATTGGGCGTCGCTGTTTTGTAGCTAATTTAGAGACGGATGTGTCCGTCTCTAATTTAGAGACGATATGGCCGTCTCTAAATTAGAGACGTATATGTCCGTCTTCTAAATTAGAGACGATATGTCCGTCTCTAAATTAGCTACGTATATGACCGTCTACGAATTAGCGTGCATTTTCCGTCTCTATTTAATTTGTCATTTTTTTTTCGAACCATTTTAGCGACGAATATTTCCGTCGCTAAATTGATATTTTTTAAAAAAATTAAATATATATTTAAAAATATATATTAATATATTTTAAATATATATATATATATATATATATATATATATATATATATATATATATATATATATATATATATATATATATATATATATATATATATATATATATATATATATATATTAAAATATGTAAGTATATATTTTTAAATATATATTAAATCAGCCCCTTTACCTTTTTTATTTTCAAATCGATCCCTTAATTTTTATTATTTTTATAACAAATTCCTTAACTTTTATTATTTTCATATCGGTCCCTTAACTTTTATTATTATCAAATCAAACCCCCTAAATTTATTTTATACTCAAATAGTCCTCACAACTTCCACCACCAATCACCACCAATCACCACCAATAACCACCAAAGAACCACCTGGCGACCAATCAACCAACGAATCTAAAAATACAAATTACGGTTTCCAAAATTTTGAATCTTTACAAAATCACCAAAAAAATCAAAATCAAAATCCAACCAAACCCAAAATCTGAGTTTCCAAATCGAAATCAAAACACAAAAATCTGGGTATATATATCTCAAGCAAACCCAAACGAAATCGAATCCGGGTTTTGATTTAGATCAAGAGAGAGCGAAAGAGAGAGAGTTTACAACCATTGACGATTGAACGGCCATAGCCCTCGCCGAATTCCTTTGCTTCAAATGCTCGTGTCGGATTATTAATGTCGCCGCCGAAAAATAGAGAGGGAGAGGGAGGCGTAATGGAGAAAGAGAGAGAGTGACGGAGGGCGAAGATGACCGATGGCCGTGGTGGCGCCTGAGGACGACGGAGTAAGGTGAAGAAGACGGTGAGGGAGACGGAGGGAGGCCGAGACGGTGAGAGAGAGAGGGAAAGGCGCCGGCCATTTGCGAGAGGTTTTGCATTTTTTGAATGAAGAGAGAGAGAGAAATGACGAGAGAAATAGGGAGAGGGAGGGAGTAAGTGTGTTTGTTTAAAACATTTTGGGCCTTTAGATTGAAGGTTATGAAGGGTCGGATCTTGCTTGGCTCTTAATCTCCATGAAATTTTAAAATTCAATCAAACAATCCCACATCACATACTTATATTTATTTCACACTATATTATACACTAACTAAAATATTTATGCCTAACATTAAAAATAATAATATTTATTATTAATAATATTTATTAATAAATTATAAATTATAAAATTAATTAATTAATTAATTAATATTAATATTAATTATATAATCAGTAATAATATTAATAATAGTATTAATAATAACTAGAAATTTTTATTATTTTTTATTGAATAGGAAAAAATATTTTAGATTTTTTTTATTACTGAAATTTACAAAAAGTTATCTAAAATATTTACATGCTTTTATTTTATTTACCCAAAATTTTAGTTATAGTAATATGCCTAATATCAAGAATAATAATATTATCATATAGTTAGTAATAATACTTAATAATAAGACTAATAATGATGTTATTGTTAATTATTCAATTATATAATTGAATATATTAATAATTATTATTATATAATTAATAATAATATTATTATATAATTAATAATAATATTAATAATAACTAGTAAAAATGCATAACATAAAAAATAATAATGTTATTAATTAATAATAATATTCATTAATCTAATTATTTTAAATTTATTAATAATAATTTAATAATTTAAACATCTAAGAAATATTAATATACCTAAGTAATAATTGATATTAATAAATTATAAAAAATACTTATTAACAATAACAATAATTTTATCTTTAAAGAAAATAGTAATTAGTAATAATACTTAATAATAAGACTAATAATGATGTTATTGTTAATTATTCAATTATATAATTGAATATATTAGTAATTATAATTGAATAATTAATAATAATATTAATAATATCTAGTAATAATACATAATATCAAAAATAATAATGTTATTAATTAATAATAATACTCATTAATTTAATTATTTTAAATTTATTAATAATAATTTAATAATGTATAAGGGTATAGGGTTTAGGGTTTAGAGTTTAGGATTTAGGGTATAGGGTATAGGATTTAGGGTATAGGGTATAGGATTTAGGGTTTAGGGTTTAGGAGTTAGGGTATAGGGTATAATGTATAAGGGTTAGGGTATAGGGTATAGGATTTAGGGTTTAGGGTATAGGGTTTAGGGTTTAGGGTATAGGGTTTAGGGTATAGGTTTTAGAAAAATTTATATAAAAAAAGATAGAAAAAAACTAAACAAATGAAAGTATAGGGTATAATGTATAAGGGTTAGGGTATAGGGTATAGGATTTAGGGTTTTTTTTTTTTTTTTTAAAGAACCAGGACGGTACCTAGGGGTTTAGGGGTTAGGGGTTAGAGTATAGGGTTTAGGGTTTAGGGTATAGGGTTTAGGGTTTAGGGTATATGGTTTAGGGTTTAGGGTATAGGGTATAGGATTTAGGGTATAGGGTTTAGGGTATAGGGTATAGGGTTTAGGGTTTAGGGTATAGAAAAAAAGATAGAAAAAAACTAAACAAATGAAAGTATATAGAAGAAAAGTCAAGAGGGACGGACTACCCCATATTTATTTTTTATTTTTTTAAAATTTTTTTATTGATTAGAAAACAATATTTTAGCCTTTGTTAATCAGTGGTTTTTTTTAGTAAAAGTTATAGAAAAAAAGATAGAAAAAAACTAAACAAATGAAAGTATATAGAAGAAAAGTCAAGAGAGGGACGGACTACCCTATATTTATTTTTTATTTTTTAAAAATTTTTTATTGACTAGAAAACAATATTTTAGCCTTTGTTAATCAGTGGTTTTTTTTAGAAAAAGTTATAGAAAAAAAGATAGAAAAAAACTAAACAAATGAAAGTATATAGAAGAAAAGTCAAAAGAGGGACGGACTACCCTATATTTATTTTTTATTTTTTAAAAAATTTTTTGTTGACTAGAAAACAATATTTTAGCCTTTGTTAATCAGTGGTTTTTTTTAGAAAAAGTTATAGAAAAAAGATAGAAAAAAACTAAACAAATGAAAGTATATAGAAGAAAAGTCAAAAGAGGGACGGACTACCCTATATTTATTTTTTATTTTTTAAAAATTTTTTATTGACTAGAAAACAATATTTTAGCCTTTGTTAATCAGTGGTTTTTTTTAGAAAAAGTTATAGAAAAAAGATAGAAAAAAACTAAACAAATGAAAGTATATAGAAGAAAAGTCAAAAGAGGGACGGACTGCCCTATATTTATTTTTTATTTTTATAAAAAATTTTTATTGACTAGAAAACAATATTTTTGCCTTTGTTAATCAGTGGTTTTTTTTAGAAAAAGTTATAGAAAAAAAGATAGAAAAAAACTAAACAAATGAAAGTATATAGAAGAAAAGTCAAAAGAGGGACGGACTACCCTATATTTATTTTTATTTTTTAAAAAATTTTTTGTTGACTAGAAAACAATATTTTAGCCTTTGTTAATCAGTGGTTTTTTTTAGAAAAAGTTATAGAAAAAAAGATAGAAAAAAACTAAACAAATGAAAGTATATAGAAGAAAAGTCAAAAGAGGGACGGACTACCCTATATTTATTTTTTATTTTTTTAAAAAATTTTATTGACTAGAAAACAATATTTTAGCCTTTGTTAATCAGTGCTTTTTTTAGAAAAAGTTATAGAAAAAAAGATAGAAAAAAACTAAACAAATGAAAGTATATAGAAGAAAAGTCAAGAGGGACGGACTACCCTATATTTATTTTTTATTTTTTAAAAAATTTTTTATTGATTAGAAAACAATATTTTAGCCTTTGTTAATCAGTGGTTTTTTTTATAAAAAGTTATAGAAAAAAAGATAGAAAAAAACTAAACAAATTAAAGTATATAGAAGAAAAGTCAAAAGAGGGACGGACTACCCTATATTTATTTTTTATTTTTTTAAAAAATTTTTATTGACTAGAAAACAATATTTTAGCCTTTGTTAATCAGTGGTTTTTTTTAGAAAAAGTTATAGAAAAAAAGATAGAAAAAAACTAAACAAATGAAAGTATATAGAAGAAAAGTCAAAAGAGGGACGGACTACCCTATATTTATTTTTTATTTTTTAAAAATTTTTTATTGACTAGAAAACAATATTTTAGCCTTTGTTAATCAGTGGTTTTTTAGAAAAAGTTATAGAAAAAAAGATAGAAAAAAACTAAACAAATGAAAGTATATAGAAGAAAAGTCAAAAGAGGGACGGACTACCCTATATTTATTTTTTATTTTTAAAAAAAAATTTTATTGACTAGAAAACAATATTTTAGCCTTTGTTAATCAGTGGTTTTTTTTAGAAAAAGTTATATAAAAAAAGATAGAAAAAAACTAAACAAATGAAAGTATATAAAAGAAAAGTCAAATTTAGAGACGGATACTAAATCTGTCTCTAAATTTTAGAGACAGATGTTGAATCTGTCACTAAATTAGAGACGGATTCAAAAATCTGTCTCTAAATTAGAGACGGGTTAAAATCTGTCTCTAAAGTTTAGAGACGGATTACGAATCGTCTCAATTTAGAGACGGATTCTCGAATGCTCTCTAATTTGTAGAGACGGATTGTGAAGCTGGCTCTATTTTAGAGACAGATACAAAACCCGTCTCTAAAATTTAGAGACGGAATCTGAATCCGTCTCTAAATTAGAGACGGAATCGGATTTCGTCTCTAAATTAGAGACGGATTCGGATTCCGTCTCTATATTAGAGACGGATTCAGATTCCGTCTCTGAATTAGAGACGGATTCATATTTTGTCTCTAATTCAGAGACAGAATATGAATCCGTCTCTAATTCAGAGACGGAATCCGAATCCGTCTCTGATTTTTGGTTCTGTCTCTAATCTGTCGCCAAATTAGCTACAGATTTCGTCCGTCTCTAAATTTCCGTCTCTAAATCCGGTTTTCCTTGTAGTGTGAGAGCTATAAAAAACATCTTAAATTGGAGTTTCCAAAATTTTCTGAAATTGATCATCGTGGGTGGATTCGTAAGTGTCAAAAAAATTTCAAATATAGAGAGGTCCCTTTGGATGATAGGGTAGAGTTAGCTACGATGCACTTTGAAGTACATGGGATGAGTTTGTAGAGAAAGTAGCTATCAGATTTGGGACACAGGCATATCAGAACATTGAGGGGGAATTTGCTAGTTTACAGCAAGTGGGCTCAGTGGGTGAGTACCAGGACAAGTTTGAGGAACTAAGGGCAGTCATGAAGGTGGAAAATGCTGGACTGAGTGAAAGGTTTTATGTTAAAATTTTTATTAAGGGACTTAAGGAAGAGATCAGGTACAGGGTGCAATCTCAGTTCCCTCCCACGCTAGTTCATGCAATCAATTTGGCCAGAATCGAAGAATCACATTGGGAAGTAGCCATCAAAAAACTCAGACCAACACCCTACAAACCCAATACAACTTACACTTCATACCAACCCAGTCAAAAACCAAACACTCCCGTATCTCAAAACTCTACTAAAGTGAACACAAATAGCAACATATACTCCACTTATTCATCTCCTTCCATTAACCAAAGAAATGATCCTTTTGTTCCTACCAAAAGCAACATTCCCATCAAGCAACTCACTCAGGTAGAAATGCAAGCTAGAAGGGAGAAGGGGCTATGTTAAAACTGTGATGAAGTGTACAAGTATGGACACAAATGCAAAAACAAGCAGTTATTCATGTTGGGAATAGAAAGTGGAGAAGAGGAAGAGGAATGACATGATTCCTTGGACACACCTGTTGTTGAAGTGAAAAAAGAGGAGGTTTTAGAGGGTGACTTAAGCATTTCAGCCCATGCCCTATCAGGAAGTAACTCATTGCAGACTCTCAAGCTTACATGCAGCGTGGGCAACAAGAAGTTTTCGATTCTTATTGATAGTGGAAGTACACACAATTTTCTGGATGCCAGGACTGCTGAGAGGTTGGGGTGTGTAGTGATACCCACTCATGATATACCAGTGGCTGTAGCAGATAGGAGTAAGATACTCAGTCAAGGAGAATGTAAGGGTTTTGTTTAGAATATGCAGGATGTGGAGTTTAAGGGAGACATGAAAATCATTAAGTCGGGTGGTTGTGATTCAGTGTTGGGGATACAATGGCTCAAAACTCTAGGGCCTATCACTTTTGAATTCAGCGAGATGACTATAGGTTTTAAATGGAGGGGAAGGCAGTGTAAGTTACAAGGGGCTTAAGAAGTAGTAATGCTGAAGTTCATGACAGCAACCACAGCTACTAAGATGTTGAATGACTTACCTTGTGGGGCAGTGGTGCAGTTATACTCCCTCTCATCAGTGTCAAGTGAAGGAGAGATAGATCCAAACATTTCGACAGTGTTAAAGGACTATGAAGATGTGTTTGCTGAGCCAAAGGAAATGCCACCAGTAAGGAAGTTTGATCATGCTATCCCCTTGAAACCTGGTAGCCAGCCAATAAATAACAGACCCTATCGATGCCCTTATTTCCAAAAGAATGAGATTGAAAGGATTGTCAAGGAATTGCTGGACAGTGGGGTGATACAACACAGTTCAAGCCCTTTTGCATCACCTGTGATCTTTGATGATATATTGATCTACAGCCCCTCCATAGAGAAACATGTGGAACACCTCAGACTAACATTGGATAAGATCAAGGAACATCAGCTCTTTGTGAAGAAAAACAAATGTTCTTTTGGAAGTGAGAAGGTGGAATACCTTGGGCATATAGTGACTGGAAATGGGGTGGAAACAGATCCAGCTAAGATTGAGAGTATGGTGAACTAGCCTACACCTACTAACATCAAGGGATTAAGGGGATTTCTTGGGTTAACAGGTTATTACAGGAGATTCATAAGGAATTATGGTGTCATTAGTAAGCCTTTAACAATGTTGTTGCAGAAGAATGCTTTTTGTTGGAACTCAGGAGCTGAGGAAGCTTTTAAAACATTGAAGAAAGCTATGACAACTGCACCAGTGTTGGCAATGCCTGATTTTTCCAAGACCTTTGCGGTAGAGACTGATGCAAGCTATAATGGATTGGGGGCAGTATTGATGCAAGAAGGAAGACCTATTGCCTTTGTTAGCAAGGCTCTAGGACCAAAGCATTTGGGGCTATCAACCTATGAGAAAGAATTCTTAGCAATTCTGTTGGCAGTAGAGAAATGGAGATACTATTTATGTGGGCAAAAGTTTCAGATTAAAACAGATCATCAAAGTCTAAAATACCTCATGGAATAGAGAGTAACTGGGGAGCTGCAACAGAAATGGGTATCAAAGTTGTTGGAATATGATTATACCATCACTTATAAAAAAGGGGTTGATAACAAAGTGGCGGATGCTCTATCCAGAGTATATGAAGGAACATATATGGTGTGTTGGGTTTTATGGGTCCATGAGCAGCGAAATTAAGCATCTAATAACACAAAATCCAAGAGCCCTAGGATCCGTTTTATATGATTAAATTGAATTCCTATGAGATAAAATTAACCAACCTTAATTGCTTTCCGTTCTTGAGCTATCGAACAATGGATTAATGTGATATTGAATCACAAACTTCGAACTCTAGGCCTTGATCGTCGTACGAGCGAAGACCCTCTAGTAGTATCCATACCTTTGAATGAACCAAGAACGATTTCTTGATGATTGCTAGATCATAAACCTTGAGGAATATTGAGAATTTTGTTGTGATTTTCTTTTCAGAAATTCTGCTAGGCCATTTAGGGTTGACAGACCTTTGTATTTATACTACTTTAGTATGGTGTTTGTTTCCTAATCAAATTAGGAAACCAGTCAGTAAACCGCCTTATGGCATGATGTGTCGCACGACCAGACAGGTCCTATGGACAAGTTCTGTCGCGCGATGTACCATGCCACATCAGGATTCTCTCAATTTTCTTCCTCTGGTTTAATCAATTCATTCTAGTTGTGTGTGACCCAATAGGATTATATTATGTTGGCAATGAGCTCGATCATATTGACCCTCATAAAACATAAGCGGACTTTAGTAAGCCATTATGTCTACCCAAATAATATAACGTAAGAGTTCACGTTTCCAACGGTACACTTCCATTTCTCCCTTTGTCTCACGATATCATATTGAACAGAAGTCATGGTCCACGTCAACTTGTACTTGTTCAATGCTTTCTCGATTCTGAGTATAATGATAATCCAATCGCATTGGGGTATGGCCATACACTTTCATCAATATCACTCATCGAGGGGCCCAAGCAAAATATCTCTCTTTCGAGGGATAAATTTCATCTTGACTTATCATCCTTCCCATCATGAATCTGATCATGCCAAAGATAGCCTTTATAGATATCGTTTGACTAAAATCAAACATGACTTTCATCATATGTAAGGTCATGATAATCTCAGGTCTAGGGACTAAATGAAGTAATCATATGAGATTTAATTATGACATTTGACCATGCCATAAATCTCATACGGGTCAAGTCCAGTCACTTATTCTCTAACAAATACCCATAAATTTAATGTGCATCTCTATGCATATAAGCATCATATGATTATCCATTAACATTTATACTAATTATTCACTTAATAATTAGGGATGGAGATTATTACAAGTAAATATGCAAAACATATAAGAATCAAATAATAAACTTTTCATATAATAATAAATAATGTCAACACATAAATCTATCAATCATAGGCCTAGGGCATAACACTAACAGTGGGCTGTCAAGCTATCTCAGTTGTGCAACCACAGTGGGTCCAAGAAGTGATAGGGAGCTGGAAAGGTGATTCTGAAGTGCAAGAGATATTGGAGGGAGTCATAACCATCAATGATAAATATGCTGAGTAAACACTGAGCAATGGGGTGTTGAGGTTTCAAGGAAAACTGGTTATAGGGAGCAAGGGAGAGCTGAGGGAAATGATAGTGAAGGAACTACATCATACTCCATTGGGAGGACACTCAGGCATTCAAGGGACTCAGAAAAGGGCATCACAATTATTCTTTTGGCCAGGTATGAAAAAAATATATACAAGACTTAATTAGCCCTTGTGAGATTTGTCAACATGTGAAGACTGAGACTACCCATCCAGCTGGACTATTACAATCCTTAGCCATTCCCACAAAACCATGGACTGACATAGCTATGGACTTTATTGAAGGGCTGCCTCTTCCTAACAATTGGGATTCGATCTTGGTGGTGGTAGATAGACTCACTAAATATGCCCATTTCATACCCCTTAAACACCCTTACACATCATATATAGTGGCCAAGCAATTTTTCGAAAATGTCTATAAATTGCATGGATTGCCTGTCACCATTACCTCAGATAGGGATAAGATATTCCTAAGTCAGTTTTGGCAAACACTTTTTTCCCTCCTTGGCACTACCTTAAACTTGAGTACAGATTATCACCCTCAGACAGATGGCCAAACTGAGAGATTGAATCGATGTGTGGAACAATTCTTGAGGGCTACCACTAGCACAAAACCAAAAATGTGGTCAAACTGGCTAACATTGGCGGAATGGTGGTATAACTCGAACTTTCACACAGCCCTCAAGATGACTCCTTTCGAAGCTTTATATGGATACCCACCACCACAAGCTACATTCAGCCATGAGCAATATTGCAAGTTGGACGCAGTTACGGATTTTATGAAGGATAGAGACAGACATATCAAGGAGATGAGGGAAGTACTGTTGGAAGCTCAAAATAAGATGAAACAGTATGCTGATAAGGACAGGAAGGAAAGAAGTTTTCAAGTAGGGGACTAGGTTTACCTGAAGCTGCAACCATATAGGCAGACATCACTGGCATTGAGGAAGAATTTCAAACTATCAGCAAAGTATTTTGGCCCATTTCAGGTGGAAGCAAAGGTGGGAGTTGTTGCTTACAAACTCAAATTACCACCTACATCCAAGATTCATCCTGTCTTTCATGTCTCGTTACTCAAAGCGAGGGTTGGGAATGCCATAGTTCCAAATCCTTCACTGCCTTATGTGGGGGAAGATGGTCAATTCCTGGTCGAACCCATGGCCATATTAGACAGACGTTTGGTGAGGAAAGGAAATAGCCCTGCAGCTCAAGTCTTGGTTCAATGGTCGAATGCTTTCCCAGAAGACGCAACTTGGGAGGACTGGACAACAATCGCAGCTAATTTTCCAGATTTTAATCCTTGAGACAAGGATTTTTCGAAGGGAAAGGGAGTGTAATTTTTTAGGGTTCGATTTCATTTAGGGATGACCGTTATGTTTGAACCGGTAGAGTGCGACGTCGTTTCTTCAGTTGCGTATCAATAAGTCCATTAGCGGACATTAGCGTGTGCATTTTATCTTTAATGGAACGCTATCGTTTAAGTGTGTCTAGAAGGTTAATTCCGTTACTTAAAACGGGGTCGTATGGTAGAGAGAGATTGAGGCCGTTGAGTCCCACGTGTTTTCTCTCTCTTTATGCACTGGATATCGCCATTTTCATGGCATAATGAATTTACAGAAATTTCCAATTCCCTCTCTCTAAATTTTCCCTTTCTTTCTCATCTCATACTCTAAAAATCTCTCTGAATTTCTTCTCTCATCCAATCTATATATAATTCTTGTTTAAATTGGGAATAAATCCCCATTTAATTGATTGTAATCACTGAGTTGTGAACTCTGTTCATAACAAATTGGTATCAAAGCTCCCGAATCCACGAAATAGATTACTTTTGCAAATGTTTTTCCTGCTACTTTAATTTGTTGGTGAAATGCTACGAGAAATAAGTTCCTAGTTCAGCTGATATACCAAAACCTCACTAAAAGCCAACAAGTTTGGTCTACAAAATAGATCCATTCTAACGTATAGGATAACAGTAAGACAAATGAATTAACATTAAACCTGGTTAACATTAAATCATGTTAACAGAAAAGGAGAGGCACCGAACGGGAAGATAAAGATATTCCCCCGTTTCAAAATAAATGTCGCAGTCGACTTGTCAATGTTTTTAAGGAAGGTGCTTTACTAGTTTGTACGTTACTATTATAATGTTAAAATTCCACTAAGTAGCTTTTCTACTTTGGAAACGTGACATCTATTTTGGGACAAACCAAAATGGAAAGTGCGACATTTATTCCGGGACGGAGAGAGTACAAGAGCTTGTGTGTGTGTGCGCGCGCGTGTGCTGTAGCTAAGATAGCCACCATGAAAATACATCACAAGTAGTTACACTTTCATCCTTTCCTGAGATCTAGCACAAACCTATTATGCCATAGTAAAGTGCTAACTCCCAATTATTATCATACTCCCTCCGTCCCGTTTAAACCTTCATCATTTTGAAGGGGCACGCAAATTAAGAAAAAAAGGTTAGTGGAGAAAGTGTTGCGAGTATAAAAGTAAAATAGGAGAGAGAATGAGTGGAAGGAATAGTAAAGTTGATTGATGTTGTGAGTATAAAAGTAAAGTGAGAGAGAATTAGTGGGTGGATAGTAAAGATTCTTTGCCATTTTAGAAAGTGTGAAACTTTTAACGGGACACCCGTTTTGGCAAAAGGTGAAGCTTCAAATGGGACGGAGCAGATTCTTCATCTTTCCCGACTCTGGACTATATCAATTACCAATACCAGTAATCATATCACTATAGGTCTAAAAGACCCAGAACATTTTAAACACTCAACTATTTAAAGGTCACTAATTTCTTCTCTACAAGACAACATGGGAATAAGAGGCATCCTGGATAAAAGCTGTCTCAACTCTCAGTTCCACATATAACTGGCAGCTGAAAATTCTGATCAACGGTATAAATCTAAGAGATGGCAATCATTCCAGTCCATAAGATGGGGCAAGATTTATAATTTCTCCTAACTGAGATCTACTATTACATCGCAAACCTAAGTTAAGTATGCGTCTACAAGGTAACAAGACTACTTGTGAACCCTTCCTCCCTCTTCACAAAGGGCTGTTGGCTAAACATTAGAATCAATGATAAATTTCCTTGTTCCAGATTGAGAGCACTAGCATAATCAACAAGGAAATCACATTGAGCAAGAAGTAACAACTCAAGTTCATCCTTCCTGCACCTATCAAGGTGGGAATACAGAAAACATCAGCGATTCCAATTTCTGTTGGGAATTTACCGGGAATGGAACCTCTGTTACAACGATTAAGCAATTGCATCGCCGCTGTTATGGAACCTCTCCATAGAAAGAATCAGCGTCAGCGAGTTCGTGATCCTGATGATCGTGTTGCCGTCAATAATGTTAATCACTTCATTACCCAAAATTTAGCTGATTGTTCATCGAATTGGGTGCACTTACCGTGGAATTCTGATTCAACAGGTTCATTGTCTAATCAGTATGACTATTCATCATCAGATAATTATGGTCGAGGTCCCAAACAGATTTCATCAACCAGTTCATCATTAGATAATTATGGTTATCCGTTTTTTGGTACTAATAAACGTTGCTTGGAATTTCAAATTCGAGATGATAGTCTCTACTATGGTGGAGATTCCATTTACACCAACACCGGCACACTTGCAGATGTTGTGCTTCTTTCTAATCGTCTAGTGCAGAGGGGTCTAAAAATGACATCATGAGTAGTGCCGGAAATTTGGTTCTTAATGTGCAGGCCATTGTTAATCATCGACAAGGACCATTAATGGAACTTGAAAAACCCATCAACTCCTTCAAAATTTTATTTTACTAATGTGATACAAGTGTTGTGTATTGATTTTTGAAGAAATTGAGAGAAAATTATTAAGTGTGTACTCCCTCCGTCCCACCCGAATTTGGACAAATTTCCTTTTTGGGCGTCCCATCCGAATTTGGACTGCCCAAAATGGAAACCTTAAATCACTATTCTCTCCACTCATTCTCTCTCCTACATTATTTTAATACTCACAACACCATTATAATTTACTATTCCCTCCACTCATTCTCTCTCCTATTTTTAAATTACACTCACAACATTTATCTTTTCCTTAATCTCCGTGTAAAGTAACTTTGTCCAAATTCGGATGGGACGGAGGGAGTATGTGTAATTGGGTTTTTGTTTTCAAGAATTAAAGAACATTCCCAAATTGGTCTGTGTATACCCCGTTAAATTTTGTTCAACTAAGCCAAAACCCAATTGTTGTTTCTCTCTCTAGAAATAGGTATTTGTTTTTGGGTTTCTCTCTCTAAAAATTGAGTTTTTGGGTATATGATGATATAATTGAAAAATCTTCATCTCTAGGGTTTTTGGGTATTAAATGATCAGAAAATTTTGGGGGAACTCTGTTTCCCCCAAACATATAAAAAGTCTTGTTTTTAAAAAATTCAAGGCAAAAACTCAGTGTTTTAAGACATAAACTCGATGTTTTAAGACAAAAACTCAGTGTTTTAAGACATAAACTCGATGTTTTAAGACAAAAACTCGATGTTTTAAGACATAAACTCGATGTTTTAGTTGCTAACCTTAACTCGGTGTTTTAACGTGAAAACGTGAGTTTTATGGGAACATAACTATGTTTCCTTATTTCAAAAGACTTCTATATGGTAAGAAGATTTTGGAACTTTCATGGAGATTTATAAGTATCTTACTTTTATTAAGAGATTGTATTTATGTAAATATCTTTTATTTATGTACATAGTTTTATATTAGGACTAACCTACTAATATTTGATTTCCTTGTGAGTGTGTTATATGTTTTCATATAGGAAAAGGAATCTCACAAAGGAAGAAGTCGATTGCATGAAGATCTTCTCCAAGGTGCTCTATAAATACAAGGCATTCAGCACAAAGAGAAGTTACAGAATTTACGAGAGAAAATCATATTCTTCATAGTCATTCGACATTGTTGTTTTAGGTTGTGAGCTTACATCCGTAACTCACATCTAGGTTTTCATAAAGTTCTCTTGTTTTACTTCTGATTGAATAAGTCCTACTTGGGAAAGGGGAGTTGTTCATATCATAGAAGGTGATTAGAACTTGTTTAGTATTTTCATATTTTAGTTTTTCACTTAGTTGTTTTTGTAAGAAACATAAGTCTTTATAGTGAAAGGTTTTTTGGCGTAAGCCTAGTTTGCCGATCACACGATCACATAAGACTGTATATAATCCCTCTTGAGTTATTGCATTTAATTTGCTTTTAATTACTTTATTCCGCCGCATTATCTCGTGGATGTGTGGACGGTTGTGAGACACATCTGTACTCACATCCGTTGCCTGTTGTGTGATTAAGTTTCCTAGCTACACGAAACTTTCAATTGGTATCAGAGCCAACTCTCGATATATTACTGAGTGTTGATCCAAAAAGTGTAGTCATTATGGAATGCCAAAATCACCAAAATAGGCCTCCTGTCTTGGATGACACAAATTATTCTCTTTCGAAGTCTAAGATGCGAAATTACATCAAAAGTATTGATGAAAGAGCTTGGATGTGCATTCTTGTTGCACGGCAACCTCCTACCGTGGAGAAAAAGCCATCTTCTCGTGTCAGTGAGTCCTTCTTTGAAAGAAAACCCGAAGAACAATGGACTCTTGATGAAATACAAGCCGCAAATTACAATTCAAAAGCCACGGGTGCTATTTCCACCATGTTTCGGGAATATGTACAAGCTTATAACAAATGAAAGTATAGCCAAAACTCGCTTGGGATATTTTGCAAACTCAATGTGAGGGAGCACCAAGTGTGAAGGCTACCAGGCTTAGAATTTTAATGGATAGGTTTGAAAGTTACTTCGAATGGAAGAAACCGAGGATATTGTGTCATATGCCGCTAAGATTCATGAAATTTCAAATGAATGCACAAGTCTAGGAGAATCTATCTCCAATGCAAGACTTGTTAGTAAAATTCCTAAGGACCTTGCCTCGAAAGGTTTAACATTAAAGTAGCCGTGGATTGAAGAAACAAAGGACACAAATACCGTAGGTCTTGACACCATCATAGGAATCTTGGATCGTGTTTGAGCTTAACCTCGAGGCTCAAGAAAAACAAAACACACGCCCTTGCCCTTAAAAGTGCCGCCGCTCTACCAAAAGAGCTTGTGGAATTATCCTCCGAAATTGACAAGTCTAATCTTGAAGATGAGGATGTTGCTTTTATTTCAAAGAAATTCAGTTCTATACTCGAAAAATAGAAGGATAAGCAAATTCCCCAATAGACCTACTTCCAAGATCGCTGAAAAGCCAAAACCTAGCACTGACACCGGATTCAAGAAGCCAAGTTTTGAAAATAAATCATCTCGAATCCGTCCAATGTAGGGCATGTCGTGGCTTTGGTCATTATGCCAATGAGTGTGCTAACACACTTAAAAAGAAGGGGATGAGCTTAACTGCTACCCTTAGTGACAAGTGAAGATGAGGAAGAAGAAGTGGCTAACATGTCTGCCTTAAATTGCCATTCTCGTGTTTAATGCCTTTTCTCGCAGATATAGAAGAAAATACTCTTGAAAATCCTCGATGTGGGCTCGCCAGGTACACATCTCGGTGTCACATCTCGGATCTGAGCCGAACCGTTTCTCTAAAAGGAGAATCGATGATGAAGATGAAGAAAGAGACATTCCCTATGAGGAACTCTTTGCCACATACAAGGAGCCGCATACAGATTGGATGAAAAGATTGGACAAAATTGAGGTACTTGTTAAGGTAAACAAATCTCTCTCGATAAATTGGCCGCTTGTGAAGATGAAAAAGCCGTACTTTCAAAAGAAAATGATGCTCAAAAGGATACCATTGCAAGACTAGAAGTCCTTGTGACCAAAAGAGAAGTTGACCTTGAAAAATTCAAGAATGAATGTGAAAAAGCCGATAATACTTTCACTAAGTTAAACAAAAGTAAAATGAAAATGGAAGAAGCTTTTTCTATGGGTCAACGTGACAAAATTGGTATAGATTTTGAAAATAATTTTGTAAAGGAGGGATATGAGGGTTCTACCTCTAAAAATGTGAAAAAACAAGCTTTAAAGAAAAAGTCATTCGAGTGAGAAGAGACCAAGAAAGAGGCATTACATCCGTCATTACCGCCTTGCTCCCGGTCACATTAGGCCCTTCTGCTACAAACTTAAGGCCGATAAAAATCTGGTAACTTCAAACAGCCTCGTATGTGTGAGAAGATGTATGCACATCCTAACACACATCCAAATAATCCGAGACCTCCGCAACCCAAAAAGAAAACCGTTAAACAAAATGGGTAGCCAAACCAATTACCACCGCAATGTTGTATACTCTTCCCTCAAGAGTACTGTCTCTCGGCTCTTGGTATTTTGATAGTGGGTGCTCTAGGCACATGACTGGGAACCAAGCAAACCTACTTGACTATGAAATAATTAATGGAGGGAAAGTAAATTTTGGTGGAGGTGCTCAAGGAAAGATTGTTGGGAAAGGAACCCTAGATGTCAAGGGTCTCCCAAAATTGCACAATGTGTACCATGTGGAAGGCTTGAAAGCCAACCTAATAAGCATCACCAACCGTGTGATGATGACCTATTTGTGAAGTTTGATAAGCACTTGTGTGAAGTGTTTGATAAGGATAATAAATGTGTGTTTACCGGTCCTAGATCTCGCTCGATAATTGTTACCAATTTGGTGACAATCTTTCTTGCCTAAGCTCAAAAGCTAATGATGTCAATCTCGTGGCACCAAAAATTAGGGCATGCTAGCCGTAGAACTCGGGAAGAACTTCAAAGGTTTGAAGCCATTAAAGACCTCCCTAACCGAACTTCAAGAACCCCGATGTCTCGTGGTTCATGTCAAAAGGGAAAACAAACAAAAGCATCACATAAAAAGGTCCAACAATGCTCCACAACTAGATGTTTGGAGATGATTCACACCGATTTAATGGGACCTATTGAAGTAGAAAGCTTTGGTAGGAAAAAGTATGCCTTTGTGTGTGTTGATGATTATTCTAGGTACACTTGGGTAATGTTCTTAAGAGAAAAGTCGAAACAATTGGAGAATTCAAGAATTGGTACAAAAGAGTTAGAAATCTGTATGGCCTTAAGACCGTGAGGATCAGTCCGACCATGGCACCGAATATGAGAATCAAATGTTCACCAATTTTTGCAATTCTAAGGGAATCACTCATGAGTTTTCGCACCAATCACCCCACAAAGAAAATGGAATTGCCGAAAGAAAGAATAGAACTTTACAAGAAATGGCAAGGGTCATGCTAAGTTCAAAGAACTTGTCCAAAAAGTTTGGGCGTAAGCTTTAAACACCGCTTGTCACATTGGCAATAGGGTGTTTCTAAGGATTGGTAGCACCGTCACCCCATATCAAATTCTCCTTGGAAAGAAACCAACCGTAAAATATTTTCATGTGTTTGGTTGTGTTTGTTATATTCTCAATGATAGAGAATACCTGTCTAAGTTTGATTCAAAGAGTGACAAAGCAATTTTCATGGGATATTCCACAAACAAGAGAGCTTACGTAGTTTTCAATCTCAAAACTAAGACCATTATGGAATCTCGCTAATGTTAAATTTGATGACTCACTTGATCTTAACCTCAAGACTCGCCGAGGATGATGTTTCGTGTTGCTTGCCGGATCGGAAGGATGAAGAAACAAGTCTTTGAAAAAGCAAAAGAAACTTCCAAAGGCCGTTAAAAATGATGAACCCGACAAGGATGTAACCAAGGATGTGGACACATCTGCCTCCACATCTGAACCCACATCCGCACCCACATCCACTCAAACTCCTGTAATCGAGGACAGCTTCCTTCCGATTCTGATCAGGATGATGCTCCGTAAGGTAATGTGAATGGGTGTGTGGATAGGTCAAAGGATATCCCTTCAAAAATCCAGAAAACCACCCCACTTCACAAGTTGTGGAGATGTGCATGCTCAAGTGAGAACTAGACAAAAGGACAAAGTTGATTATAGAAAGATGGTCAGTTTTATGGAGTTGCTCCTCAAAGATACTCTCAGGTAAGCTTCTGTTGTTTTGTTTCTAAAATTGAACCTAAGAATGTTACTGAAGCATTGAAAGATGCTGACTGGATTATGGCTATGCAAGATGAATTAATTCAGTTTGAAAAGAATGAGGTATGGACTCTTGTTCCTAGACCCTCACATGGTAATGTAATAGGAACCAAATGGATTTTTAAGAACAAAACTGATGAGCAAGGTGTGATAACTAGAAATAAAGCTAGGTTAGTTGCTCAAGGTTATACTCAAATTGAGGGAATTGACTTTGAGGAGACATTTGCTCCTGTTGCAAGAATTGAGTCCATTAGGCTTTTGTTAGCCATTGCTTGTTACCTCAAGATTACTCTTCATCAAATGGATGTTAAGAGTGCCTTTTTAAATGGGATATTAAATGAGGAAGCCTATGTTGAACAACCTAAAGGCTTTGTGGACTCCAAATACCCTAATCATGTGTATAAACTGAAGAAAGCTCTGTATGGGCTAAAGCAAGCCCCTAGAGCTTGGTATGGTAGGTTGACTGACCATTTGCTTCAACTAGGATTCAAGAGAGGTGAGGTTGACAAAACCTTGTTTGTAAGGAGAAACAAGAAAGAGATTCTTGTGGCACAAATCTATGTAGATGACATTGTGTTTGGATCAAATTCTGATCCAATGCTAGCTGAATTTGTGGATAGCATGACTTCCACATTTGAGATGAGTATGGTAGGTAAGTTGAACTTTTTCTTAGGCTTACAGATTAAGCAATTCAAAGATGGAATGTTCATTTCACAGTCTAAGTATGCCAAGAATCTTGTGAAGAAGTTTGAGCTTGAACACTCTTCACATCAAAGAACCCCAATGGGATCTTCCCAAAAACTAAGTCATGATTCTGATGGTGAGAGTGTTGATCAAACTCTTTATAGAAGCATGATAGGAAGTTTGCTTTACCTCACTGCAAGTAGACCTGACATTATGTTCAGTGTGTGTCTATGTGCTAGATACCAAGCCAACCCTAAAGTGTCCCATCTTAAAGCCTTGAAAAGAATCATTAGGTATGTGAGTGGGACAGTGAACCTAGGTCTGCATTACTCTAAAGAAACAAACACAAATTTGGTTGGGTACACTGATTCTGATTGGGCTGGAAATAGTGATGATAGAAAAAGTACCACTGGTGGATGTTTCTACCTAGGTAATAACCTTGTGTCTTGGTATAGTAGGAAGCAAAATTGTGTGTCCTTGTCCACCGCCGAGGCCGAATATGTTGCCCTTGGGAGTTGCCGCACACAATTACTTTGGATGAATCAAATGCTAAAAGATTATGGATTAAATAGCAAAGTTTTGACCTGCTTTTTGTGATAACAAAAGTGCCTTGGACATATCTAAAAATCCCGTTCAACATTCTAGAACAAAACACATTGATATTAGACATCATTTCATTAGAGATCTTGTAGAACAAAAACCGTGTGTCTGGAATTTGTTGGGACTGAAAATCAATTGGCTGATATATTTACAAAGGCATTAGATTTGGAGAGATTTTCCTCCTTGAGGAAGTCTCTTGGCTTGTGTGATATCTAAGGTTGTGAGACCAGATGTGTCTCACATCCTCTAACACATCTGTAGATTAGTTTAACCAAAAAAAAAAAAAATCATAAAAAGAAAAATCCAAAAATATCATGCATTAGCACGAAATTTCTCAGTGTGGTCACTTGTGAGTCTTCATCTTTGACATTATTTTTGATCACTTAATTGTGAGTATTTCCTGTCCATGTAATCTTTTGATTACTTGGTATAACCTTCCTAGGTATCTCACAAAGGGTGCTAAAAAGAAAAAAAAAATATATATATATATATATGTGAGAAACAGCTGCTTCACCCTTAGTATGAAGCCATACCATTGTGATCAAGTGATTTTCATAAGAAAACTTGAAATCAAACTTGATAAGATCTTTGGGAAAAAGGGCTATCTTTGGGATCAAGAAAAGTGAAAGCTACTCACATTGCAAAAATCCACAACAAAAAATTGGTGGATGCATCCTAGAGGCTGTGTAGATTGGATTATTGCTCATTGACTTTTTGTGATCTAAATGTGTCCCAATATGTGACTCACATCCTATACCACATCCATAAACTGAGAATATTTCCTTCACTTGTGTGTTTGCATCATGCTAGGCATATTGCATTTTAGGACATATAGGAGCTTTGTAAAAATGCCAGTTAATTAATTTTCTCTTTTAATTTACTCTTTGATTATATAGGTTTTTGATCTCCAATATCTTTCATGAAAAGAAAAGATGTGTATCAATCCTTGTTTGAAAAGGTTGAAAAATTCTTTTGGGATTCTATTTTAAATAAAGATATGCCGAAGCAATTTGTGTTTTCATAAAAATCTTACAAAATCTTGATTTATTTTAATCCCTTATTCTTTTGGAAGGTGCTTGTGTGTTGTAACCTCAAAGGTTTTCTAGCCGTTGGAGGACTCTTAAGGATTTTGAGGTGTGATTACCTGTTTGGAAAAGGATTCCTAATTCTATTTGGAAAGGGGGAGCTGTGAGTATTTATTTTACCTCACATCCGTCTCCTCTCTCATAATCCTTGTTAAAACCCTTTGTTCTTCCTTCCCGTTTGCACACAAATTCACACTCTTTGCATTAACTTCTTATTATACTGTTCAACCAACCCCAAATCTCTCTGTTAAATGGCCGAGCATTCGAATATAAGAGAAGAGGACGTTCTTGACATTGTGCCGATTTCAATAGCAAGAAGAGAGGACTCCATTCTCCTAAATCCTGTAATCTCAAAATTTCTTGCTGATTTCTCTTCTCCATCACCCTCGTCTGAACCAACAATGGAAGCTTCTTCTCCCAAATCCCCTTCATTGGAAGCTGTGAATGTTTCAACTGAGGTAAACCCTAAGGCTCCATCCTCTCCGGTGATTCCACCATCGGATGTCGCCATTACTGCAGAACCATCATCAACTAAGAAGAGGAAGTTGTCTCAAGCTAAAGCCCCAAAGTCTGTTGCACCGCCGGTACCTCGTCGCAATCTTCGTCGATCTGGTAGGGTTCGCAAGCTGTCAGAGTCTGACAAAGCTAAGAATCTAACGAAACCTGGCGGGAAACCTTCAACTGCCATTGTTCTTGAAGAAATAGAAGAAGAAGAAGAGGTAATAGCTCCTCTTATTAGGACTAGGTCTAAATCGTCAATTCCTGTTATTGACCCTGTCCCTGTTGTTGCTCCTTCTGAGGTTGCACCCCCTGTTGATTTTGTTGATGCTCCCCTGTTGAACCTCTAATCCCTGTTGATACTGTTCACCATGCAAAATTTGTTGAACCAATTGCTCCTACTTCTCCCATAATTTCATCCGATCCCATTATTCCCAATACTGCTTCACCCCCTAGGGATAATGTTTCTAGTCCTGTTGCTGAGCCCTCTGTTCCCTTGGTTGCTAGTCCTGTTGAGGACCTTATTTCCTTCAGTGATGATGAACCCTTAGCTAAGATTTTAATAGATTTAAAGGGAAAGAAAAAGGTGGGCGAGGCCGACCTAGAACCCTTTGAAGATGAATCTGACTCAAGTTCTGAGAGTGATGACACTGCCTCAGATGAGAACTTCAAGCTTGGAAGAGAAGAGCTTGATCAGGAGAAAGAAGACAAGGAATTGGATTCCTCTGATGCTGATAATACTGAGATTGAACCAATAAATGTTCCATTCCCTGTGAAGGATGTGGCTAAGGATGTGCCCACATCCAGACGCACATCTACTCGAAAGAAAGCTGAATTGGGTATGTCATCTTCTCTCTCTCTTGTCTCTAACCCCAAACCCTTTTCCAAAAAGTTTCTGTCCAAAAAGGCCTCTGATAGGTTTGAATTAATTTCCTCTAAAGCCTTTGTTGTTGAGATGAAAAGGGATAGGGACACCTTTGTTAAACTTGGAATGGACAAGTTTTTTGAGGAAAGAGGATTATTCTTGACTGTGGACCATCCCCTTCCCTTCTATCCAAAATTGGTTTATGAGTTTTATGCAAATCTGCCTAAGAATTTTGATAGAACTTACTCTCATTCCACTGGTGTTTATGTTAGAGGAGTATTTGTTCATTTTACACCTTCAGTTATCAATGATTTTCTTGGATTGAGTGATAATCTTGATGATATAGTTTCAATTGAGGAGGATGAACTGGTTTCTGCTCTCACACATGGAAAGGTCACTTCCTGGCCTGTAAAGCCTAAGGATTTAGGTAGTGGTTCATTATCCTCCCTTTATTGTTTTCTCCACTCCATCCTTGCTGCCAATTTGTGTCCCTCCAATAACAAAACCTCTGTTACTAGAGTGCAAGCCATGCTTCTTTACAGATTGGGAATTAAGAAGCACATTAATTTTGGTGACTTTATATTTAGAAAGATTTGTGATTATGGAGAGTCTCCATCAAAGAAATGGTCTCTACCTTATCCTTCCTTGATTTCCCAAATCCTCATTGCCAATGGTGTTAAGCCTGAAAAAGGAGAAGAAATTGTTGACAATTTTGCCCTGTTTAAGGAATCTAAGACCTTGCTTGATACTAAGCAAAGACATGTGGATCTTCCTTTGGGTACAGTTCCTGAGATAGGTATGGAAGATGTGGACACATCTGGTGTCACATCTGAAGAGAATTTTGTTGCTCAGATGAAGGACTTAGATGCTGCAATTGTAGAAGCTGAAGCTCAAGCTCAAGCCTCCATTGCCCATGCCAACAATCTGAAAGCTCTTAGGGATAATCTCCTTAGATGGCATGCTAAACTTTCTTGTCAAAAAGGGGGAGAATCTAATTCTAATGCTGCTGCTGGAAGTGAAGTCTGGGATGCTGCTGTTAATGCTGCTGCTGCTAAAGCTATGGCTGGTTTTAAGTGGAGACATTTTGATCTTTGATTTAGGGGGAGAAAAGTTTTTTTTGGTATTTTGCTGTGATGGTTGCTAAAGACAATTTTTAATTTTCTGCTTTAGTTTTTAGTTTTTAAAACAATGGTTTGTAATAGCTATAATTAGGATGTTTCTGAATGGTTTTTGCTTTTGCTTAATGAACTGCCAGTATTCTGTTCTAATTCTGTTTTGCAGTTTTTATGTGTGGATGTGTATACACATCTGGACACACATCCATTCAGGGGGAGTTATGTTTTTCTATATTCTGTGGTCATAATATTATGTTTGTTATAAATCTTTGGTTTTGACCAGAAAGTCCAAAATAGGGGGAGATTGAAAACGTGAGTTTTATGGGAACATAACTATGTTTCCTTATTTCAAAAGACTTCTATATGGTAAGAAGATTTTGGAACTTTCATGGAGATTTATAAGTATCTTACTTTTATTAAGAGATTGTATTTATGTAAATATCTTTTATTTATGTACATAGTTTTATATTAGGACTAACCTACTAATATTTGATTTCCTTGTGAGTGTGTTATATGTTTTCATATAGGAAAAGGAATCTCACAAAGGAAGAAGTCGATTGCATGAAGATCTTCTCCAAGGTGCTCTATAAATACAAGGCATTCAGCACAAAGAGAAGTTACAGAATTTACGAGAGAAAATCATATTCTTCATAGTCATTCGACATTGTTGTTTTAGGTTGTGAGCTTACATCCGTAACTCACATCTAGGTTTTCATAAAGTTCTCTTGTTTTACTTCTGATTGAATAAGTCCTACTTGGGAAAGGGGAGTTGTTCATATCATAGAAGGTGATTAGAACTTGTTTAGTATTTTCATATTTTAGTTTTTCACTTAGTTGTTTTTGTAAGAAACATAAGTCTTTATAGTGAAAGGTTTTTGGGCGTAAGCCTAGTTTGCTGATCACACAGATCAGTAAGCGTATATAACTCTTGAGTTATTGCATTTAATTTGCTTTTAATTACTTTATTCCGCTGCATTATCTGTGGATGTGTGGACAGTTGTGAGACACATCTGTACTCACATCCGTTGCCTGTTGTGTGATTAAGTTTCCTAGCTACACGAAACTTTCATAACGCCTAAACTCGATGTTTTAACTTCTAGGTATTTTAACGCCTAAACTCAGTGTTTTAAGCTCGAAACTCAATGTTTTACGCTCGAAACTCAAAATTACAAAGTGGACTTTTTATAACTTATGGAGAAACAAGTTTCCCCCAAAATGGACTTTTAAATGATATAGATGTGAAAACCATTATACAGTTATTTATATCAAAACTGTGAATATGTGAAGCATTGAATGAAACGCTTTGCCTACTCACAAGATTTCTTTTTTGATGCTTAGCACTTTGTTCGTTTGGTTGAATGAGTATTTACCTAGTGCCCTCATCCCTTTTCCTCATCCCTTTTGTAGATTTTTTTGGGGAGATGGGGCAAGGGTAATTAACTCTTTTCAGGTTACACAGTTTTTTTTGGTTTCCTCAGCTCTAGGCCTTTTTTATCTTGTAAGGTCTTTTGTTTCTTTTGAAAGGGTTCACCCCTTGGCAAAATTTTCAATGCATATATTATTTGTAAAAAAAAATAAAAAAAATTGAGAAGAAAAAAGATTTAGTTTTTTTCAAAATGGACTCTTAAAATCGAACATCCCACAAAGGGATAATGAACTCCTCTCAATGGGTCACTAGGTTGACCCAAGGAGGAAACAACTTGATAACTTCTCCTTTTTTGATGGATCCACTTAAATACATATATTACCTTCCTTCTTAAAGCAATTTGGACATATCCCTAAACTCATCAATTCCCTTTATTAAGTTACATATTTAGCCATTGATTTCTTATTCACTTGAAATTAGTTTTGGGAAAGTAAATGGACTTTTTTAATCTACTCACAACGTAGATTACAATTATGTAACTAGTTTCACTTTTCATTAAACGAAACACACTTGTAAATTGGGTCAAACCCAATATCCTAAAACCCATTTCCAATAAAATTTGTGTCACATATGCCTTTTTGGATAAAGAGCAGCAAAGATTAAATGATGTTTGTGAAACCCAGCCGTGCAATTATTCGGCTATCATTAATCTATGCCGTATGTATATATCCAGAAAAAGGAAATGTGGCCAAACCTATACGAACCGTCGCAATGCAGTGTAGTGCAATTAAGGAGGGAAAATCAACTTGAAAGAAGAGAGTAAATTGAAGTGTGGATTATTTTCTATTAATATTTCTTCCTTACATCTCGGTACTAGCTCTCTTTTCCTATTTCTTTCTGACTGCTCCTCCACCCTAATTGGTGTTTTCTGCCCTATCAGAATTATAATATCAATTCCCCCACCCCCGCCATCACGACAGGGTGTCTTCAGTCCTACAGGAATTATAATTTCATTTCCCTCGCCACCGCGCCATGGTGTCTTCCGTCCTATGGAAATCACAACAAGGTGCCTTGGGATTAATAAAATAATTAGTGTATCTGGTTCATCACACCCACGCTATCTCCTTTATCAATCACCCTTCCTTCCTCCATTGTCTACTTGGGACTGTTTATTTCCTCTCACTTCTAGCCACCTGTATAGCAGTTTGTGTGCGAGATTGAAAATGAAGGTTAATTAACAATGGCAGCAGCGGTGGCGGGAGAATTGAAATTGTGATTCTCATAAGACGGAGGACACCCTGCCGCGGTGGTGGGGGAATTGAAATTATAATTCCGATAGGACCAAAGACGCCCATATCAAGGATGAAGCACATCCCAAGTCTGCTGCCACTGCACACGAGGCGCCCGCCCCATTACCCGCCAGGCGCCCGCCCCAAATGGAGACCACCATGACCGAAGCTTCTGCACACGAGGCGCACGCCTCAGAAGGACCCAAGCGGCCGCCTCATCAGCAACACATCTCGGCCGTGGCTACTGCCTGCCAGCGCTCGCCTCGCTTTCGCCCAGGCGCCCGCCTCGTCGCGCGGCTGTTCCTGACCAAGGTTGGATTGCTGCAATTGTAAAGATTTGAAAAGCCTTAGCTTGTTTCACAATTGATCAATATATATAGTTACAATTGAAGAGTCCTATTTGATCAGGAATTGTAGGATCCTATCTATACAAGGAAGATATGTTTCCTAAACTATGTATGTAGCAATATTTACCAAATACAAGAGGTAAAGGTAGATTAGGAAACACTGTAAATTAGGGAACATTTGCAGCATTCCAAGTTTGGTCAGGAATTGCAGCAATCCAAGCTTGGTCAGGAACAGTCGCGCGACGAGGTGGGCGCCTGGGCCAAGGCGAGGTGGGCACCTGGCAGGCAGTAGCCACGGCCGAGATGTGTTGCTGATGAGGCGGCCGCTTGGGTCCTTCTGAGGCGTGCGCCTCGTGTGCAGAAGCTTCGGCCATGGTGGTCTCCATTTGGGGCGGGCGCCTGGCTGGTAATGGGGAGGGCGACTCGTGTGCAGTGGCAGCAGACTTGGGCTGTGCTTCATCCTTGATACGCCCCCGCAAGATGGAAGATCATTGGAGAAGTCCAATCTTGGAGATAAGATGTTGGAAGCGAATTCGAGGTAGAGGCTTTGTAAGAACATCGGCGAGTTGGTCTAAACCAGCAATGTGTTGCACACGGAGAGAACCGAACTGAATTTGCTCACGAACAAAGTGAAATGAGAGGGCCACATGTTTCATTCGAGAGTGGAAGATCGGGTGTGCGGAGTAGGTTATGGCACTGAGATTATCACAGTAGATCACATGTGTAGCGGGCAAAGAGAGTCCAAGCTCACTAAGTAGGTCCTTAACCCATGTGAGTTTTGCAGCGGTGTCAGCAATTGCTCGAAATTCTGCCTCAGTTGTAGAACGAGCGAGTGCACGTTGCTTGCGGGATGACCAGGTGATGGGGTTGTGTTCAAAATAAACTAAGAACCCGGAAGTGGACACAAAGTCATCTTTGTCACTGCCCAATCGGCATCACAGAAGACATGGAGGGAGGTAGGAGACTTAGCGAAAATCTGAAGACCCAGATGCATGGTGCCATGAAGGTAGCGGAGAAGCCGCTTGAGTGCCACCCAGTGAGGAGGTTGAGGGTTTTGCATGAACTGAGCTAGTTTGTTGATGAAGAAAGCAATGTCGAGGTGAGTGAAGGATAAATATTGAAGTCCACCAACAATGGCGCGATAGGGGGTGGGGTCAACAGCGGGAGTAAAAGTGGACCTAGTGAGGGGTGGTGATGTGACCATGAGAGTTGGAAGTGGTTTGCATTCAATAATATTGGGATGGGTGAGAAGATCATGAATGTATTTTGTTTGGGAGAAGAGGAGCCCGTTTTGGTTAGGGACAACTTCGACACCCAAGAAGTAGGACAAGGGTCTGAGATCCTTGAGGGAGAATCGATTTGATAGGTTGGAGATGAATGACTGAATATGGGAGAGGAAAGGTCCGATGATAATGATATCATCAACATAGACTAATAGGTAAATTAGGGAAGGGGATTTGTTGAAGATAAACAGAGAGGGATCGGCTAAGGATGGGTGAAAGCCATATGTGGTGAGGTAGGTTTTGAGTTCTTGGAACCATGCACGGGGAGCCTGTTTGAGACCATAGATAGCTTTTGACAATCGACAAACATGGGTTGGTGGAGTCCTCAAATGGGGGGGTTGTGTCATAAAAATAGTTTCCGAGTGAGTGCCTTGAAAAAAGGCGTTGTTGATATCAAGTAGGCGAAGGGGCTAATGGTTAGTTGTGGCAAGGGAGAGAAGAAGCCGAACTGTGGCTGGTTTAACAACGGGACTAAAGGTTCGGTGTAGTCAACACTGGGTTGTTGGTGAAAGCCCTTGGCTACAAGCCGGGCTTTGTATTTCTGAATGGTGTTGTCGGGATTGTATTTGATGCGAAATACCCACTTGCATTCGACAATGTTATGAACTGTGGTAGGTGGAACCAAGGACCAAGTGTTGTTGCGGGTTAGAGCTTGAAATTCTTCAATCATGGCATTGCACCAATGGGGAATGTATAGGGCTTGGTTGGTGGTGGTGGGAAGGCTTGTGGGTGAGGTGAGAAGGGAGAGGTTGGCATACTTGGGGTTAGGTTTGGAGATGCCATGGGATAGTCTAGTGGTGATTGTGCAGGTGGAAGGTGGAGGGGAGTGTGGGTTGGGAGTGGGTGGGATAGGTTCAAGCTGAGATGGGGGAGGGGATTCAATTGGGGTGGGAGTGGGTGAAGGATGGGTAGGGAAGGGAGGAGTGGTGGGAGGAGGAGGGGGTGGGGTTAGGGGGAGGAGGTGGGATAGAGGAGGTGGTATCTAGAATGGGAAGGAACATGGTGTGCCATTCAGAGGGAGGGGGAGTGGAAGAGGTGGGGGGTGTGGTGGTGAGTGAGTTGTATGGGAAGGTGGTTTCAACAAAGCGGACATGACGGGAGGTGTAGACTTGATGGGAGGTGGGATCAAGGCAGTAATACGCACTTTGCGTGGGTGAGTAGCCAACGAATATGCATGGGATGGATTTTGGGGCTAGCTTGTGGGTGGTGTATGGGCGAAGCCAGGGATAACAGAGGCAACCAAAGCTACGTAACTTAGTGTAGTTTGGAGGGGAGCGGAAAAGGCGATAGTAAGGGGAATCATTGTTTAGGGTAGGGGTAGGTAATCTGTTTATGAGGTAGGTGGCAGTGGTGTGAGCATAGGGCCAAAGGGCGAGGGGTAGGTTGGCATGGGAAAGGAAGGTGAGGCCCGTTTCAACAATGTGGCGGTGATGATGTTCGGCGTACCCGTTGTGTTCAGGAGTGTGAGGTGGTGTAGTGAGGAGGGTGATGCCGTTTTGGCCAAGAGTGGGTGTGAGTTTGAGGTATTCACTCCCGTTGTCAGAGTAGATTTGAAGGATGGGACATTTGAAGTATTTTTTGACTAAAGCTTTGAAGCGGAGGAAGGTAATGTAGGTGTCAGATTTGTTTTTGAGAGGGTAAAACCAAATGTATTTAGTGAAGTGATCGACAAAGATGACGTAGTATTTAAAGTTATCGAGTGAGTGAATTGGAGAGGTCCATACATTCAAAAAAATGAGGTCAAGGGGGGCATGGGCGACAAGAGTAGAAGATGCAAATGGTAGCTCGTGACTTTTATTAATAAAGCAAGAATTACAAGGAGGTAAACTAGAGGAAATAGATAAACTGAACTTGTTGCGTAATAAACTAAGAACGGGGGAAGAGGGATGTCATAATCTATGATGCCACAGCTGCGATGAGAGAGAGCTTGAGCTTGAATGGGCGGAGGGTTCCAAATGTAGACGCCATCCTCAAGGTTTCCATGGATAAGTGTTTGACTCGTGTTTTTGTCCTTAATAAGAAAAGAGGAGTGTGAGAATTCAATGATGGCATTGTTGTCACGACAAAATTGAGACACAGACAGAATATTACGAGTAATAAGGGGGACATGTAAGACACTATTAAATTTAAGAAGGGAAGAGGATGTGGGGAGAGAGAAGGAACCTATGTGAGAGATCGAAAGAGAAGAACCATTGCCGATGATGACGTTGTCACTGCCATTGTAGGGTGTGTGAAGGGCTAGGATGGAGAGATCATTGGTGATGTGGTTGGTTGCACCACTATCGATAAGCCAAGAGGGGGTAGGGGGGGGTAGGGGTGGGTTGTGGTATGAGCTTGGTGGGTAGGGGTGGTCGCGCTTGAATTGGCGACATTGGGAGATGACATGACCAATGTTACGGCAATATTGGCACTTTCCTTTAAAGAGGCAGGGTGAATGGTTTGGGCTAGAGGATGGAGAGGGATTGGTGGTGCGGTGGTAGCCACGGTTGGGTGAAGGACGGGGTTGGGTGGTGAAGGCAGTGATGGCGAGAGGGGTGGTGGTGGCGGATTGGTTGGGTTGGGCAGCGTATGGAATGGTGGAGGAAGCTCCGGCCATTGCCATGGTGGGGTGGGGCTGCCGAAAATAGGGAGAAGTTTTTGGGGTTTTGGGTTTTGAATCTTATTGCTCTGATACCATGTAAAGATTTGAAAAGCCTTAGCTTGTTTATTCACAATTGATCAATATATATAGTTACAATTGAAGAGTCCTATTTGACCAAGGATTGTAGGATCCTATCTATACAAGGAAGATATGTTTCCTAAACTATGTATGAAGCAATATTTACCAAATACAAGAGGTAAAGGTAGATTAGGAAACACTGTAAATTAGGGAACATTTGCAGCATTCCAAGTTTGGTCAGGAATTGCAGCAATCCAAGCTTGGTCAGGAACAGTCGCACGACGAGGCGGGCGCCTGGGCCAAGGCGAGGCGGGTGCCTGACAGGCAGTAGCCACGGCCGAGATGTGTTGCTGATGAGGCGGCCGCTTGGGTCCTTCTGAGGCGTGCGCCTCATGTGTAGAAGCTTCGGCCACGGTGGTCTCCATTTGGGGCGGGCGCCTGGCTGATAATGGGGCGGGCGCCTCGTGTGCAGTGGCAACAGACTTGGGCTGTGCTTCATCCTTGATAACCCTGTCATGGTGGCGGTGGCGAGGGGATTGAAATTATAATTTCGATAGGACCGAAGATACTGATTAGGGCGGAGAAGCAGCCAGAAAGAAATAGGAAAAGAGAGTTAGTACCGAGAATGTTGAAAGAAATATTATGAGAAAATAATCCGCACTTCAATCTACTCTCTTCTTCTTCATCATCATCTGTATAATCATCTTCCACAACCACCCCTGGTTCAGATGGAATAACAATCATTTCCCATTCAGCAATCTGGGCACAAAATGCATCAAGATCTCCATAAAACCCCATTTCATCAAACATTATCAACTTAACAGGAGGGATACCGAACCTTAATACCAACCAACAGAACTTACACTAGTGAACCCTCCCTCCCTCCCTCTCCACAAAGGACTGTTGCCTAAACATCCAAATCAATGAGAACAAGACATTATCAAATATATCTTGCATGGACGGAGTAAATGGATTAGACTTGACTACTCGATCAATGATAATTTTCCTTCTTCCAGATTGAGAGCACAAGCATAATCAACATAGAAATCACATTGAGCAAGAAGTAACAACTCAAGTTCATCCTTCCTGTTGGAAATTAAATTATAGCACCACAGATTAAAAAAACAATTTAATCAACAGTAGGGGATTTATTGATCAAGTCAGGAACGTACCAACAAGCCAATAGCAAAACAGAAAGCACGGAACAGGATCAGGAAAAACAGACAGAGACAATAAAATAAACGATTAGAAAACTTATCGTGATTTGATCGAGTCGCCTTAGGAAGACTGTCCTAAGAGAAAATATTGCCCCCAATTGGTGCAACTCAGGTACAGGCAAATTTCTCCGAGGATAAAACGATCACGGATTACGTACCACAAAGCAGCACATAGGTAGGTAATCACCGGCGGTCCTATCTCAGTCGCCTTGAATCTCACGAACGAATCTGTATGAACCGGAGTAATCGAAAATAATGAAAGGAAGCAAGAAAATTGATTTTCTCTTCAATCTCTCATGGATAACTCGGCTGGAGGAAGTATATTATTTATATGTAGGTTAAATTAGAGTTTTAGGGCTTAAAAAGACCTAAAATAGCTCTTAATTCGGATCAGGAAAATCACAATCCCGACGTGAGCGCGGCCGCCCTTGAGGGTGGCGCGACCGCGCTAAGTCACAGCAATTTTTGGAGAGGTCTCGGCCAGCCAGCGCGCCCGCGGTCAGCCTTGGCGCGACCGCTCTCCCTCGCAGTGCTTCAGACGTGATTTTTCCCCTTTTGCCAAATACAGTTCAAGCCCAATGACTCTAAGGTCATATGCTATGAACTCTTACACCACATATACCAAATATTCCAACAATCCCCCACAAGTTCATAGAAATATGACGTGTACAGATTGTCCATTGTAATGCTTTCAGTAATGGTACCTTCCGGCTTGAACCACTACCTATGTTATCCAACGCAAACCTCCACAGGACCAGATGAACGGGTGTCTTGAATCTGATGCCTTTGGATGTAGAGGCCTTTGCTGGTAACAAACACGACAAAACCTATGATAGGCCCTCTATCGAACACTTGACGCTTATAAGCCATACATCCTGATCCTCTATCATGAGTGCTTTCAAGGAATAATCCAAATTCCTCTAGTTGCGACCAACAACAACACTCACTTAGCTGGGCATCTCAGAAGATGTACTGCTAACATCTTGTCTAAAAGACTTGATCCCATTCAAAGTTCCAAACTTTTACTTTATTAGCAGCAACGAGCACCTCTAGGCTATTCAGGGGATAGACTCAGACATGTAACATGTCAATCTATTATTAGGTGCTCCGACTCACCCCACATCTTGTTATTACCACATTGAATCTCCTTTGTGGGATCTCCACTCAGGTAGATTGGGTTGCCACTGCGTTTGAATCAGACGGGGTTCAGACCCATCCCCAACCTAGATTTTTGAACTAGAGCAAATTCTAGCCCTTTGGTTAAAGGATCAGCTGTGTTATCCTTGGTACCAACATAATCAACAGCTATCACCTTCCGAGCCACAAGATCCCTTATAGATTTTAATCTAATTTGGATGTGCCTCCTAGTTTTACAGTTGTACTTGACACTTTTCAATTTCTCAATTGTGACAGTGTTGTCACAATGTACAGAGATAACAGGCATGTGCTTACTGACCATGGGCAACTCAGACATAAGTCCTCGAAGCCATTCAGCTTCCAATCCAGTAGTGTCAAGGGCAACTAATTCGGCCTCAAATGTAGACCTAGACAACAGAGTTTGTTTGGTCGACCTCCAGGCAACTGCAGCTCCGCCTAAGGTGAAAACATACCCCGTACAGCCATAACTCCTGGAGTTATAGGCAATCCAGCTTGCATCACTATATCCTTCAAGAACAGAAGGATATCTCCCGTAATGCAGCCCAAGGGAAATCCTTCCCTTCAAGTACTTGAGAACTCTATCAAGAGCTTCCCAATGTGCTTTATTTGGACATTGAGTATATCTAGCCAACCTAGTAACCGAGTAGGATATATCCGGTCTAGTACAATTGGCAAGATACATCAAACTTCCAATAATTTGAGAATATCTCAACTGAGCCATCGGTACTCCACTTTCATTCTTAGTAAGTGAAGCTGAAGGATCATATGGAGTTTTAGCTACTTTGCAATTCTTATAATCAAATTTCTCAATTACACTTTCAGTATAATGAGATTGCGATATGGTTATGCCACTAGTTGAACGAGTCAACTTAAGGCCAAGAATCACACTAGCTACTCCCATATCCTTCATCTCAAACTTACTTTTCAAGAATTCCTTAGTAGTATTAATTATCCTCATATCCGTTCCAAATAACAGAATATCATCGACATATAGACATAAGACAATACTACTATCACCAATACTCTTGCTATAAACACACTTATCAAACTCATTAGTAAAAAAGCCAAACGATGAGACAATTTTATCAAATTTCTCATGCCATTGCTTAGGGGCTTGTTTGAGTCCATACAAGGACTTAACAAGTTTACAAACCTTTCTCTCATTGCCAGAGGCCTCAAAACCTTCAGGTTGATCCATATAAATTTCTTCCTCTAGATCGCCATGCAAGAAAGCGGTCTTAACATCCATCTGATGAATAGGAAGATCATATACAGAGGCCAATGCGATAAGCATTCGGATTGTAGTCATTCTAGCAACTGGCGAATAGGTATCGAAATAGTCTATTTCTTCCATTTGCTTGAATCCCTTAGCCACTAACCTAGCCTTAAACTTGTCAACGGTTCCATCCGGTTTCAGTTTCCTTTTGAAGACCCACTTGCATCCTATCGTGCTACAACCAGGAGGGAGATCGACCAATTCCCATGTCCCATTAGAGACAATAGAATCCATCTCACTCTTAACAGCATCCTTCCACTGCTTGGCATCAGAAGTAGCCATAGCAGCTTTGAAGGTTAGAGGATCACCCTCGACATTGTAAGTGATGAAATCACTTCCAAAGTCCTTGGTGGTCCTTGCCCGTTTGCTCCTTCTTGGTTCAATCTCATCGTCAGAATGAGTTGCACTGGAATCAACCCCCACATTTGTCAGCTCCTTTACTTGAGCAGGAATGGAATTAGTGGTTGGGTTAGATTCCTTAGGAAGTCCGTCCTTCATAGGAAACACATCCTCAAAAAATGTTCATCACGTAACTCAACTATAGAGTTCACATCTATGCCAAAAATTTCAGATTTTATAATAAGAAATCTCAATGCATAACTTGTTTCAGAATAACCTATAAAGATAGCATCAACAGTTTTAGGTCCAAGCTTTTTCCTTTTATGTGCGGGTACAAGTACCTTTGCAAGGCACCCCCACACTTTTAAGTGTTTCAAGCTAGCCTGTCGAACTCTCCAAAGTTCAAATGGACTTTCCTTTCTATGTTTAGGAGGGACTCTATTCAGAATATGGCAAGCCGTATTCAAAGCCTCTCCCCACATATATTTGGGCAGTCCAGAACTTATGAGTAAAATGTTAATCATATCAGTAAGGGTTCTATTCTTACGTTCAGCAACACCATTTGATTGAGGGGTGTAGGGAGGAGTCTCTTCATGTACTATTTCATTTTCTTGGCAATAATACATGAAGGGGTTAGACTCATATTCACCTCCTCTATCAGACCTTAACCGTTTAAGTTTCTTGCCGGTTTGTGTTTCTGCTTCATTATTAAATATAATGAATTTATCTAATGCTTCATCCTTAGAACTAAACAAATAGACATAGCAGTATTTACTAGCATCATCAATAAAGGTGAGAAAGTATTTCTTTTTGTCTTTGGTCAACACGCCATTAAATTCACAAATATCAGTATGAACTAAATCTAGAATTTCAGAATTTCTCACAACCGACTTAAACGGACCTTTTGTAGATTTAGCTTCAACACATACATGACATTTAGAATTTTTATCAATAGTATGTTTAGGAAGAATATCTAAATTCATCATTTTTTCACAGAATCATAATTAATATGTCCTAAATGACCATGCCAAACATTTGAAGATTCAATGAAATAAGAAACAGGATAATCAATAGAACTAAAATTATTGTGCGAACAAACATCAGTTTCAACTCTAATTTTAAATAAACCATCCGAGGAATAACCTTTCCCCACAAAACTACCAGAATCCAAAATTATGACCTTATTACATTTAAATGAAATCTCAAATCCTTCCCTAACTAGACTAGAACCACTAATAATATTGCGACGAATTTCAGGAACGTGATACACTCGATGCAAGGTAAGAATGGGCCCATTAGGAAACTTCAGGTCCACGCGTCCAGTCCCAAGCACCTTTGCAGCACTAGAGTTCCCCATCGTCACTGATCTACCACGCTCAGGCTGGTAAGACACAAATAGCAATTTATCAGCACAAACGTGCACATTTGCCCCAGTGTCAACTAGCCACTCGTTGGGTTCATAGACAGTAAAGATTTCAGGATAAGAAGTTACATACTTTGTAACATTGCAGGTGCGTCAGAGTCAGGATCATCATAATCCTTCGGACCCAACACCATGTTGACAGCAGGATGGTCATCAGCAGAGCCTTGTGGTCCTTTTCCTTTCTTGGACGGGCAGTCCCTAGAAAAGTGTCCACCTTCTCCACAATTCCAGCAGTTCTGTTTTGCTTTTGGCTTTCTAAAGTTATTTTTCTTAACTTTAAGTTTATCATGGTTTTCTTTATCCTTAGAGTGAGTTTTCACACCTTTTCCTTTAAACTTGCTTTTACCAGTTACCATATTAGCAGCAGCCTCCACAGGTACGCTAGGTTGGTTACCATTATGCACCTCCTGAATCGCAATTGCATTCATCAACTCATTGAGTGTCAAGCTTCCAGTACGATGCTTGAGGGTCATACCGAATTCCCCCCAAGATCGAGGAAACTTCTCAATAATAGCCATGACTTATCAGGAAGTCCCATGTCAGCATCCTTGAGTGATTGCAAAATGATTTGGAGTTCGTGCACTTGGTCGGTAACCGACTTTCCCTCACTCATGTGATAATTCAGGAACTTACCCACTTGGTACTTTTCCACACCGGAGTCATCGGTGCTGTACTTCGTGGAAAGCGATTCCCACAGTGACGCAGCAGTGAGAGGAGCAGAGCAATAGACATCAAAGAGTGCATTCGACAAAGCTGACAGAATGCATCCTCGAACAACATCGTCCTGCTCCTTTCATAATTTAACAGCAGCCACACTAACTGGATCATCGCCATTCAGAGCGGGACATTTGGATGACAGCATACCAGACATACCCTTAATTGACAGCCAGATCTTCATGCGTTCAGACCAACGCTTGAATTTCTTACCACCGAACTTCTCCGGAAGATCGGAGGTGTCAACTAGGGACTTAAAGGGAGAGCTAGAGGAACCACCAGACTTGATCAAATAAAACTATTTTCTCTTAGACTGTTGGAAATTAAATTATAGCACCACATATTAAATAATCAATTTAATCAACAGTAGGAGATTTATTGATCAAGTCAGGAACGTACCAACAAGCCAATAGCAAAACAGAAAGCACGGAACAGGATCAGGAAAAACAGACAGAGACAATAAAACAAACGATTAGAAAACTTATCGTGATTTGATCGAGTCGCCTTAGGAAGACTGTCCTAAGAGAAAATATTGCCCCCAATTGGTGCAACTCAGGTACAGGCAAATTTCTGAGGATAAAACGATCACGGATTACGTACCACAAAGCAGCACACAGATAGGTAATCACCGGCGGTCCTATCTCAGTCGCCTTGAATCTCACGAACGAATCTCTATGAACCGGAGTAATCGAAAATAATGAAAGGAAGCAAGAGAATTGATTTTCTCTTCAATCTCTCATGGAAAACTCGGCTGGAGGAAGTATATTATTTATATGTAGGTTAAATTAGAGTTTTAGGGCTTAAAAAGACCTAAAATAGCTCTTAATTCGGTCCAGGAAAATCACAATCCCGACGTGAGCGCGGCCGCCCTTGAGGGTGGCGCGACCGCGCTAAGTCACAACAATTTTTGGAGAGGTCTCGGCCAGCCAGCGCGCCCGCGGTCAGCCTTGGCGCGGCCGCCCTCCCTCGCAGTGCTTCAGACGTGATTTTTCCCCTTTTGCCAAATACAGCTCAAGCCCAATGACTCTAAGATCATATGCTATGAACTCTTACACCACATATACCAAATATTCCAACACTTCCTACACATGCACATGTCTAGGTGTGAATACCAAAAGCATCAGTAGATTAATGCTCTTCACCATATATTTATTCCCGACTTTCCTTTTTTTTTAAAGAGTATCCGTTTGATAGTCAAGCTTATTCGTTTTGTACTTTTACTCCTTTGCATTTCTCATAATTTGTATTAATGTTATTTTTTCCTACAAAATGCAAGGAAACTATCACCTCTTGATTGTGAAAGGAAATTTTGAGAAAAAGAAATATTTATACCTTCACTTTTGAAAGTACTCTTAAAATCGAACATCCAAAAAAAAGAATAGTGGATGCTTAACGTGAAACGTAGGGAGTATAATATAATGGCGATACATATGATTTGTATATCTCTTCCCAACAATTATCAAGTAGGATAGAAAGACTTCTTCAAACGTCATTCTATTCTATGTAATAACTCAAGAATCAATACAACTTTCTTCAAAAAAGAGTGTCGGGTTTGAGTTAAACTCTACACCTTAATGAATCACTCTGAAGTTGTTATTATTTCCCTAAGAATGTATTTATTGGAATTGATTGACACATTTAACTCGATTTTTGGGGTGTTCTCGTGCGAAGAGATAAAGGTGCTCTCATATGAGACTGATATAGACGCTTGTACAATTTTATAGATGATGAAGTGGTATTACACCATACTATTTGTAGAGACCATGTTCTCTTTTCCCAATGGCCCAGCCACTCCGTTTGTTTCGTGTAAAACATTTTTCGGAAAATGTTTTCCTTGTTTTCGGGTGTTTGTTTCAAGTAAAATATTTTCCGGAAAATGTTTTCCTTGTTTTCGGGTGTTTCATAACCACTTGTAAAATATTTTCCTTGTTTTCGGGTGTTTGGTAACCACTTGTAAAATATTTTCAAATGTAAAATATTTTCCGTCAATGTAAAAAAAGGGGTTTTCTTTGTAAAATGATTTACCGATTTCAAATTCGTAAATCGTTTTACAACTCTTCCGTTCGCCCTAATAAAATAATAATAAAATAATAATAATAATAATAATAATAATAATAAAAATAAAAATAATAAAATAAAAAATAATAAAATAATAGTAATAAAATAATAATAATAATAATATAATAATAATAATAATAATAAAATAAAAATAATAAAATAATAATAATAAAATAATAATAAAATAATAATAATAATAATAATAATAATAATAATAATAAAATAAAAATAATAAAATAATAATAATTATTATAATAATAATAATAATAATAATAATAATAATAATAATAATAATAAAATAAAAATAATAAAATAAAAATAATAAAATAATAAAAATATAATAATAATAATAATAATAATAATAATAAAATAAAAAATAATAATAATACAAAAACATTTTCGTCAAAGTTGATTTAAATTTTTATTAGTATAATTTAAATTTTAGTATTATAAATTAATAAAATTTATCATTCAAAGTTGATTTAAATTAATAAAAAAAAGTGACATTTCCGAAAAATGTTTTTCGGAAAACATTTTCGTCAAATTTACCAAACAACTGAAAACAAGACCATGATATTTTACAAGAAAACATTTTACAAGGAAACCTTTTTACATGAAAACATTTTACAAGGAAATATTTTTACATGAAAACATTTTACAAGGAAACATTTTACATGAAAACATTTTACATGAAAACATTTTTCGAAAAATGTTTTACACGAAACAAACAGAGCCTTTATAACACCTTCAATTCATAAAAATCAAGTGTTACCAAGGAACTACACAACTTCCTTTAATTAAGCATTATAGCAATAAAGCAAGTTATAACATTTAAAACCACATAGTTCAACAAAATGGCTCAAGGTTACACCTAAGCACCTCACACTTTTATAACACTTCCAACTCACATTTTCAAGTGCTATAACTTTACTACTCATTTCTCTCATTTCCATTATCAAAGCATTATATGATCAAGAGCACTTTAACACATCTAAATCACATAACTCATAAACCATGCCACAATGAACACGTAAGCAATTCAAATGCTAACAAACCAAGGATGATATGCAAGGCATAGTCAACCTCACGTGCTTCACGTGTGACCAATATTGTGCCTAGGCTTAGGGTCGTGACATATATTGCTATGGTTTACATTATGTAAATGTATAACCTTGGTGTAGTATCTTAGACTTGAGGTTGTCCTTATTTTGTAACTTGTAAAGTTTTTGTAAATATTTTTCAATTTGGAACTAGGTTCCTTGGTTTGTAAATAAGTTAAGTGTGATTTGTAAGTGGTATGAGCTAGTTTTAAAAGCTGAATGGTTTTACCTTCAATGGTAAGTTAGGAAAAGTTTTCTTAACGTTAAGCAGGTTTTGAAATTGACATATTTTGAAAAGGACATTTTGAAAGTTTTTCTAATAGAAAGGCGTCTTCAGAGCGTGTCTCGACTTGGGGCCAAGTAGGTCCCCGGTTCAGGGCGCGTCAGTTGGTATCAGAGCCTTAGGTTCAGATAGTCTAGAGTGACTACGTGACCTAGGGGGGTAGTTATGGACTGAGTGAGTAACGTTAAGTATTTTATGCGGGTACTCAGTTGTTATGACAGGAATTGCGGATGTACCTGTAGTTAAAAAGTTGAGGAATAAGAGCATTTCCCTTGTTAAGGTCGCATGGAGGATTCATGAGGTCGAAGAGTCGACTTGGGAACTTCGGGAAGAAATGGAGTGGAAACATTTGTGGTTGTTTAATCTTCTCGGTAAGTAAATTTAAAATTTGGGACGATTTTTCTTTAAGGAGGAGTGATTGTAACGATCCGAACTCTAGGCACTAGTTTAATCACGTGTTGAGCACATGTATATGGCGTGTAATTTATATTATTTAATGTTTCGTATTTTGTTTGTGACAATTATGTGTTAGTCTAATATTTTAATAACTTATATGATATTTTAAATATGTTAATAAAGTAAATATAATTATTTAATGATATTTTGAAAATATTAGGAGTGGTATAATGAAATAATAATATGGAAAATATTTATCAAAAACCTTATAAAAGTCATGAGGTGCTTAAGTGTAAATGTTGGAACTTAAGATTTTAATGGGAGAATGTTTAGGAGTTGGAGGAGCTAGAGTGTAAGTATGTAATGTTTATCTTCTAATTTTCCATGGAAAGCATTAGTTGTCAAGAAAAGCTTCAGAAAGTTATTTTACCTTCTTAAAGCTTCCATGGAAACCAAAAACCTAGCCTTGTCTTCCAAAAATTCTAGCCACTTCATTTCCTTTCCGTTTTTAAATCCGTCGTGGCGCCGAGGGGAGCCTTTCTAGCCGGAAAAATAATTATTCATTTTCGCATTATTTCGGTAAGTTAGTATAATTTTCCTTCAAATTCATGCTCATTTAGTGTTTAAAGTTGATATAGTTGTTGGATAATTGTTGTATGTTATATTTGGTCATTTTGCTTTGAGTTTGGAATGGTGGAAATGGCTCTTGGAAAGGAGTAGAATGAAATATTGGTATGGTGGTTGTAGTTGAGGAAAAAGGGTAAGTAATATGATAGTTTTAAAGGGAAAGAGTAAGTTATTATTTTACTTTCAATTTATGTTCATTTGATGTTTCAAGTTAAAGGTATTGAAATATAATAGTTCATGTTGATGTTGAATCCAAGTTTCCTTTATTAACTTCTATGATTATTCTTATTTTTCTTCCCATGAGAAATTGGTATATCCTAGTTTCTTGTTTTATTTCAACATGTACCCATGACTTTAGTATGTTTGTATGAGTTTCCATGGTTTGTTTTCTTGAAGTAAAATGCATGAAAATGGCTTTGTTCTTCAAAGTACACAATCTGTCCACTTTTGGGACTCACACTTATATCCATGTTTTTGCTTGTGTTTAGTGGTAAATAAAGGTACTAGCATCTTAACAACATGTTAGTATAGATGTATGCCAAGTTTTATGTCTTAAATCCATGTCTAGGTTATGTTTTGGAGCTGGTTTCTAGCATGTTATGCTGCTGTCCATGCATGCCCTGTTTTGACCCTAATGACTTGTTTTCTCATTATCTCTCTCAAATATGGTCTGTTTTGGATGATTTCAAGTCTATATGAAAGCTAACTCATAAATAAAACCAATCATGCCTCTTTTGTATTTTTTGGACCACTGAAAGACCCTCTTTATATTTTTACTTTAAAGGATTTATGTCCAGATTGTGAGAACCACTGTTTTGAATCTGAAATTTCAGAGGTCATTTGACCCCTCAAAACTCATCCTTAGGACTTTAATTTTTGTTTTCTTCTTGATAATCATATTTAATTCAAAAGTCATTTTGGGTGTTTTGTGAAATTATCATGCTAGAATGCTCTTCAAATATGTTCTTTGTGTATACTGCCCTGTTTTGCTGCATCATTTTCCAAGCAATGTAAGGCTAAATATTTAACATATATTTTACTCTATTGAACACTATAATCCAAGTACTATATATGAGCTATAAAATGGTGTCTTTACTTATCAATTGTGATATTTGAAAGATAGTTAAATACTTGGTTAAAGTAGGTTGGAATACTTGATTTCCATGAAACCTAACTTGCTTGATATCCTTATATGGTTGATGATACATCCCTGAATGGTTATAGTAAGTGTGTAGACCTTATGCGTTGCACATTTTGGGATTTGTTTGACATCTTTTATGGTGTGCTTGTTAGGGTTCCCTACTTTGGAATCCTAAGTTGATTCGAGTTGGTTCAAGGATGGTTTAGCCGTGGTGCTATTGTTGATTAATACTTGTTATCATTGTTGCTATCATTTTGATATGCTATATTAGTATGGTTCCCTACTTTGGAATCATACATTTATTGTTTATTAAGCAAGTATTTATTACTGTGCTTATGTTTAAAGTCCAGCTGGTACTTGGTTGTTCGGGGCAGTGGTATGGGATTATAATGCCACCGAGCCGAGTTCATTATGATCCATACACTGGTTCCCCATTGTTTCCCCCATCCATTGGCCATGGTTTGGGTTGTTGTGGACTAGCTCAAGGGAAGTCTAGTTGCACCTTGGACATGACTTTGTGTCATAGTCCATGTCTGTTGTTGTTACTATGATTGGGTTCTGGAACTGCTTCTTCAGCTGTTGATGCTGCTCAGATTGGGATCCCCACTTGTGATTGTTATATCCATTTGGGATGAGGCTCAGTATCCTTCTAAGTGTTACTTTATTGCACTTATGTGTTATATATTTATATCTTTCTTTGCGTGACAAGAATGTGATATATATATATATATATATATATATATATATATATATATATATATATATATATATATATATATATATATATATATATATATATATATATATATATATATATATATGATATGTGTTATATGATTTCCTGTCGTGATTGCATATCATATTGCTGCATACATAATAACTTGCTGAGAATTTTCTCACCCCATTCTTTTATTGCTTTCTTAGCTATAGCCGAGCCAGGGGCTAGGACGTTGATCGGAGAGGACGCCGAGTTTGGGTTATAATTCGGGAAAGGTATTTTGATATGGTTTACATTATGTAAATGTATAACCTTGGGGTAGTATCTTAGACTTGAGGTTGTCCTTATTTTGTAAATTGTAAAGTTTTTGTAAATACTTTTCAATTTGGAACTAGGTTCCTTGGTTTGTAAATAAGTTAAGTGTGGTTTGTAAGTGGTGTGAGTTAGTTTTAAAAGCTGAATGGTTTTACCTTTAATGGTAAGTTAGGAAAAGTTTTCTTAACGTTAAGAAGGTTTTGAAATTGACATATTTTGAAAAGGACATTTCGAAAGTTTTTCTAATAGAAAGGCGTCTTCAGAGCGTGTCTTGACTTGGGGCCAAGTAGGTCCCCGGTTCAGGGCGCGTCACTAACACCAGTCCCACTCTGTGGCATAGCAAACACATCAACCACCTGGACTGTGTACTCATCCACAAATTCCCCAAGCATCAACCCCAATTTCACATCATAAATCATTAAAACCTAATTACGTCTTGCAATAAAAGTAAATCACCTAAGCTTTTGCGTGAAATTGATAAAACCCTAGACTTAAAAGAGAAAGTATATTTGAAAGAACACAAAAAATTATCATGCTTGAGCATCTTGAGTAGCGCGAGTGAAGAGATATACACTTGCTCCGACGTATCGAGTGCCGAAGAATCCAGCTGTGGTTGCCCTAAAGGACCACCGGGCCGGCCGAACATTCTATGTAACCTTTCGGTTTCACCCTAAAATCCACTCAGCATGCTCTACATCTTGGACATCCGTCTTGAGGTAACGTATTGACTTGTATCTTGAACTAACGCCTTGAAATTATTTGTTGTGTTTATCCTATTTGTCATGAGCAGAATTATAAATAAATAATTCATCCATGTGACCGTTTGGACCTAGTCAAAGAGAAACATAACAGATTCAAACCATCAACCAAGGGATAACGGTTGGACACCATCAACGAAGAGCGAGATTCTAGGCGCAAGATCAGCAGGACATTCAAGTTGTTATTTTCAGTTACAATTACGCCTATATATTACTCTTAGAAAGAACTTGTGTTCACATTACACAGTTTTGCTTAATTTTACTCTGCACTTGTACTCGGAAACACTAAAGACTTAATAAAATTTCTTTGGTTTAGGCAGGCTTTCCAAAGGCCTCTCGAGGTTTTTCTTTTGGACGATTGCTCTAAGGGTTTCCTCGTTACATCCTTATGTTCATCTTGCTTTGAGAATTATATTCCATTTGTGCCCAAACCTCCTTGAGAAGACAAATTTACTTGTCGAAATTTGTCCAAAACAATTTGGCGCCGTCTGTGGGAACTTTGGTTTTTTATATCCCAATCAAGATGAGGTCCGACTTCGGCCATGTCAACCTCCATCATCACAACTGCGGCAGGAACCAGTGCATCAAGCTTGCCCGTAACATCCATTCTGCCTCCACCTATGGGCTCTGGTGCCATCACGTCCCAAGGACAAGAACTCAGCTTGGGTGGATCTCCATCCATGACGTTACCAGGATCTCGTTAGAAATTGTAACCGCTATGACGAGCATTATGCAACAACTAAAAGATCAGCTCGATGGACAGCAGCAGACCAATCAGACGATCTTTACTCACCTCGACAAGTTGCGACGTGATTTTTTGGCTTCAGGGCGCAGCGTGTCCGTTGTTAGCATTCCTGAGATTTCTCCTTTGCAACCCAGGACTCTTTTTCAGGTGCCGGAACAAGCGCGCAAGGTGAATGAGGTAGCACGTCCATGTTCAGTACCGTTTAAACTGAAGGCACAACCGTCACATCCAACCCGATGCCGCTGTCATCATGCTTCACTTTTGCAACTCCACCTTCTGTGGGGCAAACAGGGAGTTTTAATCTGTTCAATACTCCTTTTAATCCTTTAGTTGCTACTAACCCTGTTACAGATACCGCCCTTGCAAGAGAAGTACACCAACTCAAGGAAATTCTCACGAAGGTTTCGGGGGTCACTTTGCCCTTCAATCAGGCATCTCCAACCAGACATCATGATTCACGCTTTGTTCCTGCTATAGCTGGAGTGGAGATCCCTAAGAGATTCCAAGTACCTCCCATGAAGCAATATGATGGCACGACAGATCCTGCCGAACATGTGGCCCTGTACCAAGAAAAGATGGACATCATCAGCATTCCTCCACATCTTAATGAAGTTTGTTTATGCAGGGATTTTGGCTACACCTTATCCGGTCCCGCCTTGATGTGGCTGACCAATCAACCTATGAACTCCGTCTCATCATATTCTCAATTGATTAACATGTTTCTTAACCAATTTTCTTGCAATCGTGTCTTTGAAAAATTAACAAGCGACCTTTACAGGATTGTGCAACAGCCTGACGAGACTTTAAAGGATTACGTGTTCAGGTTCAACAAGGAGGTCGTAAGAATTCGTCACATTGACGTGTCGACTGCTACAGAAGCTTTCAGGATGGGCTTGAAAAGGGAGTCACCCTTCTATCAAGATCTTGTCATGTTCCCATCTAAAAGCTTAGAAGAAGTTAGGACGAGATCCGTTCGCTTCATCAGGCTAGAAGAAGACGAAATGATTCACGGCAAGACGACCAAAAAAACGTCAACATAGACAATCCTGACAGAAAAGCAGAATCCTCTCACCATCGATCTAACAGGGGAAAACCCTACTCTAAAACTGACTCTCCTAAGATTAATGTTGTAGAAAATGACAATGTTGAGGATGAAACCGTTTATCCTAAGATCAGTGATTATTGTTCTTCTGTTGACATTTCAGGGCTCCTACATGCGATGAACAACTTAGGGAGTAAGGCGCGATGGCCAAAGGCAGGTGACGGGGCAGCACCTTGGAAGGACAAATCTAAGTGGTGCGCTTACATGAAGATTTTGGCCATACTACAGAAAATTGTATTGCCTTGAGGAAGGAAATCAGCCACTTACTCTCTAAAGGCCTCCTTAAGGATTTACTCGGAAAAAGAAAAGGACGGGCTAAAGCAAAGGAAGCCGTCGCTGATACTCCACCTCCACCTCCTCCTACAACTAAGATGATCAACTTTATTAGATGAGGGTCAGACATTTGTGGCACCACGTACTCTGCAGCCAAACGTCATGCCAAAGATTCTAAGGAAGACAAGATGGAATTATCGGGACGACGTCCTGATACTCCTATGGGCCAGCAGATCGTCTTTGATCAAGATGATAAGGAAAATATTTTGGATCCTCATCATGACGGGTTAGTCATCACCTTGCAAATTGCCAATTGCAAGGTGAAGCGTATCTTGGTCGACAACGGAAGTTCAGTAAACTTGGTTATGAAGAGCACGTTAGAAGAGATGTCAATTCCCCTAACCGAGGTTGTGAAGAATTCTTCCGTCCTAGTCGGGTTCAGTGGGGAGACCAAACAAACAATTGGAGAAATCAAATTGCCAGTCTATGTGGAAGGATTGAATTCCATGGAGAGGTTCTGCGTGATCGATTGCCCATCAGCTTATAATTTCATCTTGGGAAGACCATGGATCCATAATATGAAAGTTGTTCCATCCACATACCACCAGTGCCTTAAGATGCCGACGCCTTGGGGGATAATCAAGGTAAAAGGGGACCAACAAGCCGCTAAGGAATGTTATAAAACAGAAATGAAAGCCTTGCAATTACAGAAAGGCGTCAAGGACATCTTGGAGGCCGCTGAGTATGATATAAGAAAATTGCCCATGGAAGCCTCTAACCTTGATGTCCATGTGCTAGTCGGGGCTGACTTACCCCCTGAAATCGAAAAAGAGTTGATCGACTTTCTGAAAAGTAGGAAGATGTGTTTCACTTGGAAACATGAGGATATGACTAGGATAGATAAAAGTATCATAACTCACAAATTGAACATCGATCCTACCATCAAACCGGTCCATCAGAAGAGGAGGAAGTTTGCCCAAGAACGGAATCAGATCATCAAGGAAGAAGTGGAGAGACTGCTTAAGTCGAAGATGATCAGGGAAGTGCAGTATCCTAGGTGGCTCACCAATGTGGTGGTTGTTGAGAAGAAAAATGAGAAATGGCGTGTATGCGTAGGCTTTACAGACTTGAACAGAGCCTGTCCCAAGGATCCATTACCGTTACCCCATATTGATTCTTTGGTGGATGAGACAGCCGGCCACGACGTATTGACCTTCATGGACGCTTCTTCAGGTTATCAGCAAATCCAAATGGAACCTTCTGATCAAGAAGATACCGCCTTCATAACTATTGAAGGTATATATTGTTATATTACCATGCCATTTGGATTAAAAAATGCAGGGGCAACCTATCAAAGACTGGTAAACAAGATGTTCAAGGACCATCTCGACAAAACAATGGAAGTATACATAGATGACATGGTGGTAAAGTCCAAGAATATGGAAGATCACGTACAACACTTGGCTGAGGCCTTTGACATCTTAGAAGCCTTCAATATGAAGCTGAACCCTTCCAAATGCAACTTTGGGGTTAGAGCTGGGAAGTTCTTGGGGTACATGGTGACTAAAAGGGGAATTGAGGCCAGCTAGAGCAGATCAAAGCTATCCTCAACTTGAAGTCCCCCAAAAACGTCAAAGATGTATAAAGATTGACAGGACGAGTAGCGGCCTTAAATCGGTTCATTTCCAAATCTTCCGAAAAATGCAAGTTGTTTTATGACGTCTTGAGGAAGAACAAGTTGTTTCAGTGGACCGAACAACACAAAGAAGCCTTCTTGAATCTCAAAAAGTACCTTACGTCTTCACCTCTCCTCGCTAAGCCAGAACTAAGTGAACCCTTCTATATATATTTAGCCGTATCCGAGAGCGCTGTAAGTGTTGTCCTAGTGAAGGAAGATCAAGGCAGTCAACGTCCTGTTTACTATGTAAGTAAATCCCTCCTAGATGCAGAAACCAGGACTGTTATGAGAACTCCAGAGATGTCAGGGATAAAGGCCAAGTGGTCGATCAAGCTCAGTACGTACGGAATTTCTTACGAACCTAGAAGTGCCATTAAGTCCCAAGCCCTTGCAAATTTTGTAGCCGATTTCAGTGCTACCTTACAATCTGAGGTGGAGCTAGAAGTCCAACACCTCGAAGGTAATAATAATCCTAGGTATTGGACATTGTTCACAGATGGAGCATCAAACTCAAAAGGCACAGGACTGGGCATCTTATTAAAGTCGCCACAAGGAGAGTTAATCCCCCAGGCGGTTTCCTGTGAATTCCAGGCAACCAATAACGAAGCTGAGTATGAGGCTTTGATCATGGGTTTATCTACTGCTCTTAGTCTAGAAGTTACTCACCTTAACATATTTATTGATTCATTGCTATTAGTCAACCATTTTAACGGATCCTATGTAGCTAAGAGCATCAGGATGTCACTTTATCTCTAACATGTTAAGGTGTTGGCCGCACGTTTTGTTAGTTTTTCCTTGAAACAGGTACCAAGCGAAGAAAATTCAGAAGCCGACACCCTGGCTAGTTTAGGGTCAACATGTGGAGCGATGATAAATACAAACATCCCCATTATATACGTCCAATATCCAGCCATTGATTGAACAGACGAGTGCGCAACCCTAGGTCATTTGGAGGCATCTTCTCCAGGCCAGGGTGCGGTGCCGACATGGACTCAACCTGTCGTACGGTATTTACAAGACGGAACCATTCCACTGGACATTAAGAATCAAAGGTCTTTCAGAATGAAGATGTCCCGGTTCACCTTAATTAACAATAAATTGTTTCGAAGGTCTGCTACAGGTCTTTACATGAGATGTTTAGAGCCTATAGAAGTTGAGGAGGTCCTAAACGATCTACACGCGGGAGAATGTGGAAATCACTCAGGAGGAAAGACGCTGTCTTCCAAAGCCCTCAGAATGGGATACTACTGGCCCACTATGAGACAAGACGCAATGGATTTCGCTTTAAAATGCGATGTGTGTCAACGGCATAGCAACATCTTGCATCAACCCGCTGAACCTCTTCACCCCGTACTTTCATCTTGGCCTTTCATGCAATGGGGCATGGACATAGTCGGCAAGTTACCAAAAGCTCCAGGAGGCAGAGTGTTCATGTTAGCCATGACGAATTACTTCTCCAAATGGATCGAAGTAGAAGCGTATGTTCAAGTACGAGACAGGGAGGTCATATCCTTCTTAAAGAAGAACATTTTGAGCACGTTTGGCGTTCCTTCGGAAATCATTTGTGACAATGGTTCTCAGTTTATTAGCAAAAAGACAAGGGATTTCTGTTCAAGGTGGGGAATCAAATTGATCACATCAACCCCTGTACATCATCAAGCCAACGGACAAGCTGAATCGAGCAACAAGTTGATCATCAACAACTTGAAAAAACGTTTGGATAGGAAAAGGGGAAGATGGGCCGATGAATTACCACTTGTACTATGGGCTGATAGGACAACGTCTAAGAACGCTACAGGACAGATATCGTATTCTTTAGTATTCGGCACTGAAGCTGTACTCCCCATAGAAGCAACAATTCCAACCGCAAGATATGGATTACTGATTCCTGAAGACAATAACCCCCTCCTAGCCCAGAATCTGGATACCGTGGATGAACTCAGGGACATGGACAAGATAAGGATGGCCACCTGCCAACAACGAATTTCCATGTCATACAACAAGAATGTAAGAATAAGGCATTTTCAGGTTGGAGACATGGTGCTGAGGAAAGTATTCCAAAATACCCGGGAGTTGCACGCAGGAAAATTAGCTCCGAAGTGGGAAGGTCCCTACCTTGTTGATGCTGAGGCAGGATAGGGTGCATACTGGCTGTCTACCTCAGACGGCATCCGAATAGCTAAAAGTTGGAATGCCCTACATCTGAAGCATTATTACATGTAAGTTGAAAGTTATTACGATTTCCATATTCAGGTATGAGCTTCCCCTCAAACTAGTTTCTATCAATTTTCTTTCCTTTTTACTTAAATCAAACCTTTACTGACTTAAGCATCGGAGGGATGTTAGTCAAAACTAACACCCAACTCTAACGTATTGTTCTTTTGCAAGATGCCATTAAATAGTAAGACAGTCCAAAACATCCGCCAGAACGGTTAATGTGTACAATGATGCATCCCGTCAACATTTCCAAGTTGTAAGGTAACGCCCTCTTCGGCTTAAAAGATTGTACGCTTTTCTAAAGTCTATTGGTTATGGTAAACTTCGCCTTAGCGCACGATTAAGGTATTTACCTTCTACGATTTAAAAGATATTACATCTTTTCAAAGGATTATTGGTTATCACAACCTCGCCTGAGCGCACATTTTCTCACTTGGGAATCAACTCGGTTACAACATTGTTACATGTTGTCTTTTCAACTTGGTAATAACATTTACATGTTATCTCCGTCAAGTGGTTGTAACATTTACATGTTACCAAAGAACAACAAAGATTCTATCACCAACAAAGTAGTTTCAATAAAAAATCCAAGGAAAAAGGGTAAAAACGCCCCACCAGGTTAAGATGTTGAACCAACCCAACATCTCCAAAAAGTTAAATGTCTTGACTCTTATGAGTCCTTACAACTTAAAAATTCTTTCTGAGGATAAACCCTCACCAAAATGTTTTCAAGGGAAGAAGATAAAACATCCTAAAAGTCATTCAGTGTTACTGTCGTGGGGATCGTCAACCTGCTCGAGATCCTTTGAGGTGGCCTCATTCACCTTTTCATCAATGATCCGCTGCAAAGCTGCCTTCTCATCACCCAGGTCCCAGTTCACGTGCTCTCCTGCCCGGTATTCCTCAATCATTTGGATTCTAGTTTCAAAAACTTCTTTTGCAGTTTCATTCACCAGGTCATCGCGAAGTGCTTCCATCTCTCTCGCATGCCTAATATCGGCATTGGCAAGCCTAGACCGCCATTTTAAAATTTCTTCATTCTTGTCCCTGATTTCTAATCCCTTTTCTCTCAGTATCCTAGCAGCTTCCTTCAAATCCTTCTCGTACTCAGCTCTACTCATGTCTAAGGTGTCACATTTTTCCTTCCACATCCTGATTTCTTTGGACATCAACATGGCAATTGAGACAGCCTGTTATCAACTAGCAAATGATATTTAACAGAATGAAAAAGGATCTCTGTACAAGGATCCAAATAAACCCTTACCTGACTCTCCAGCACCTCTTCACTCCGAGTCTGCTTCTCCGCATTGGTAACCTGATCCTCCCTTTTTCTCTTCAAAGTAACTTTATCGCCCGCCTCAGGCATGTTCGCTTCCACTTTCATCTTGCCTTTGTACTTAGCCACAATGTCATTCGTCGTAAAGCCGGATCGAGTCACTGCAAACAAGAATATATGTTAGTATGGACTTATTACGGCAACCAATTCGATGGTATGATGAATCCAACTCACTTTTTGGAGAAACGTTGTGACTTTGGATTTGACAAGATGGAGATTGCACCTTTTAGGCTGATCCCACCATAATATAGGAAGAGACATCAGATATGAAAAGAATTTGAAAAGATTTGATGATATCAAGGCCACCCAAAAATCACGGTTACTGGTTCCTATCATGACTCTACCTTTTCCTTCCAACCGTCACGTAAGGATATTCTTGTCAAAATATTAAGACTTTTCGTATTCCAGCATGGAAAAGCCTCAATATTTTGGGGGCAATTGTTTCACCCTAAAATCCACTCAGCATGCTCTACATCTTGGACATCCATCTTGAGGTAATGTCTTGACTTGCATCTTGGACTAACGCCTTGAAATTATTTGTTGTGTTTATCCTATTTTTCAGGAGCAGAATTATAAATAAATAATTCATCCATGTGACCGTTTGGACCTAGTCAAAGGGCAACATAACGAATTCAAACCATCAACCAAGGGATAACGGTTGGACTCCATCAACGAAGAGCGAGATTCTAGGCGCAAGATCAGCAGGTCATTCAAGTTGTTATTTTCAGTTACAATTACGCCTATATATTACTCTTAGAAAGCACTTGTGTTCACGTTACACAGTTTTGCTTACTTTTACTCTGCACTTGTACTCGGAAACAGTAAAGACTTAATAAAATTTCTTTGGTTTAGACAGGCTTTCCAAAGACCTCCCGAGGTTTTTCTCTTGGATGATTACTCTAAGAATTTTCTCGTTACATCCTTGTGTTCATCTTGCTTTGAAAATTATATTTCATGTATATGCCCAAATCTTCTTGAAAAAACAAATTATCAAAATTTGCCCAAAACACTTTCTATATGACCGACAATCTCTGTCTAGTTTCTGTGCTCGGTAAGCCGATCAGAGTTCAATTTTTTTGAAGGCAAGACGCGGTTTACAGAATAGACCCTCTACTTTCACATATTGATATTTATGACCGGTTGATTAATAGAAATTATAAACTTTATGGGCTAGGGCCATTAATTATTGTGCTTTTATTTGTGTCTAATTTGCAATAGCCCAAAAGTATTGTCATCACAAAATTATTAAATTTGTTTTAGATATCTCCCCTTTGCTTTATTTTTTAATATATAATAAAATAAATAACATACAAAAAAAATTAATATCCAATGTCAATAGTCTATACCGTGATTCTATTGTGGTGTTGTATTTCATATATTCCCCACTAAAAATTACCAATAATTTAAATAAAAAATAATTATTTTAATAAAAATTTAAAAATTATTATTAAAAATATTATTAATTGTAATATAATAACAAACTTTAATTTTTATTAAAATCATTATTTTTTATTTAAATTATTGGTCAAATTGACTAAAAATGTAAATTATTGGCAAAGTTTGAAATTTTGATTAGAGCATATTTCATTTACCATGTTTGGTATACTAATAAACACGCTAATTAGGGTAAAACCAATTAACATTGTCTAATCCAATGCTTGGATAGATTTTTGAACAAAATTACTTTGTTTATGTTGACAAGTTATTAGTATTAGAAATTTAATATCATAATATTATATTCAAGTATATATTGTTATATACTCCATCCATCCCAAAATCTATGTGCTCAGTTGGTGTTTTGGCACGGGAATTAAGAAATGTAGGTAATGAAGAAAGTGTTGTGAGTTTAAAAGTAAAATAGGAGAGAAAATGAGTGAAGGGAATAGTAAAATTGATTGGTCTTGTGAGTATAAAATAAAATAGGAGAGAGAATGAGTAGAGGGACAATTTTAGAAAAGAGACATATAGGTTTGAGACGCCCAAAATGGCAAAATGGGCATGTAGATTTGGGGCGGAGGGAGTATAGTTTAGGAAACTCAATCCTTGTATTAGATTAGGAATTAAGATTGTATAGATCTAGAAATCTTATAGGAGATTATCTCCTCTCATTGTAACCCTATAAATATGTATCTCTAACAACATAATCAATTGAGTCATTCATATCAATTATTCCTCTCTATCTTGTATGATTGACTTCGTCTCTCTCTCTCTCTCTCTTTCTAAAATCTAATATGGTATCAAAGCTATAAGATCCATTATAGGACTTTTTCGTCAAACCCTAGCGGCAAAACCCTAAAGCAGCCCCACCCTCAAGTAGTACATTGCTTATGCCATTCATAAATAAACCCTACAACCCAAATCTGCGTCAATTCACTGCCTTACTCACAGTATTATCCCTGCCACACACATTTTTCCTTGTCCACTTTACAAGCAACCAAGTTCAATGCACCTTTAGCCAATTTCACAGCCCTTTTTTTTCTGTCACAACCTTCCTTCTTCCTCAGATTCTCTCCTCCTCGAAATCTTCGTTGATTATTCAAATCCTCTCAAACCCATCACCCCAAGTCGAATCATCTTTCTCTCATAGTGAAATCATGTCAATCGCGATACTTTCTACGTCAACCTTGTTCGGATGTGGACCGCAAAACCCAAGCATTAGTAGCGCCATGATAAAAAGTTTCCCATCTTTATCAATGGTGCAGAGCTTCTCCAGACAACCCTCGGCAAAGCCTACACTCCCCCCCCCCTTTTTTTCAAAACTGGCCTCCAACCACGGACGTACGAACCACTTTCCTTGGGTGCGATGGCAAAACCCAAACCACTCCACAATCAAACCGAGTTGTCATGTTCAATTATATAGTGTAGGAAACTCAATCCTTGTATTAGATTAGGAAGATTGTTTAGATCTAGAAATCTTATAGGAGATTACCTCCTCCCATTGTAACCCTATAAATATGTACCTCTAACAATATAATCAATTGAGTCATTTATATCAATTACTAGCACATGCTCGTGTCCAAGGCCACGTAATTTTTTTTTTTTTAAATTAAATTTTTTTTAAGGGTAAAATGGGAAAGAGACAAATGTATGAGGGCAAAATGAGAATTTCCCCCCTTAAAACTGTTCATAGAACTGTTCAAAAGGGGGTTCCATTTATACTATAGATTCCTCTCTACCTTGTTGTATGATTGACTTCGTCAATCTCTCTTTCTAAAATCTAATAATTAGCACTACTCTTCTACAAGACCAAATCAATCATCTTTAATATCCCTCTCCATTTTCCTTTAATAAGAATAAGTGGCTTGGTTAGCCAATCACTTTTTAGAAATAGTGGCTTGGTTTGGTCAAACTTTGCTTAATTTTCAACTATGAATGCAGTACAAGTTTTAATCGAAATGCAATTCCAAATCTTGCAAGACGAGTGTGCCTTGTAAGGAGAACCATGACTATGACTGCGACGGGACTCAGTTTTATAAATACCTTCAATCATCAACTCATTTATTACAATACTCAAAACATCCTCTCATTTAAAATAAGTTCAATAATCCGCCCAAAACATTTACAGCTTCATTTCTTAATTCTCTCATTCACTCACTCACTCACTCACTCAGACATGGAAGAAGGATCACCAAGATCGCCCTTACAGCCACCAACTTATGGCAACTTAATTACTGTTCTTAGCATTGATGGGGGCGGCGTTAGAGGCCTTATTCCTAGTGTAATTCTTGACTTCTTAGAGTCCGAACTTCAGGTACGTAAGATATGAATAACATGTTATTTTAACACATTCAATGCTTTTTGTATCAGCATGTCTAGTGTGTCTATTAACCTGGTGCTGCAAAAGCTCTCACTGTGTGTGGGGCCAAAGGAACATTGTAACTGATAAGTTAGACGTTTGTTTGTATGTGGTGCAGAAACTGGACGGGGAAGACGCGAGGCTTTCAGATTACTTTGATGTTATTGCTGGAACGAGCACTGGAGGCCTTGTGACCGCCATGATAACAGCCCCAAATGAAGAGGGCCGCCCTCTGTTTGCTGCCAAGGACATCAAGAGTTTTTATCTTGATCATTGCCCACATATATTTCCTCATGAAAGGTAACTGCTTTGCATAAAATTATTTGAGTTTGGATAGTTTTAAGCCTAGTTAAAGTAATAATCTTTGTAATTCATTTATTTTTTCAATATACCGGCCACAGTAGCAATCGACTTGGCCGAGCTGCAAGTACAATCAAGACTCTGTTAGGACCAAAGTATGATGGCAAGTATCTGCATAGTGTTATTAAGGAAAAACTTGGTCAAGTCCGTCTCCACAACACTTTAACCAACGTTGTCATCCCAACTTTCGACATCAAGCGTTTGCAGCCAGCCATTTTCTCCAGTTATCAGGTAATAATTACATATCTATAATAAAAAACTTGTATGTATATAAATATATATACATATAGGAACAATATATTATACTTGAATCACATTTCAGGTTAAGAAAGATACAAGCTTGGATGCCTTACTAGCAGATATATGCATTGGAACATCAGCAGCCCCAACTTACCTTCCCGCCCATTATTTCAAAGTCGAATATTCTAAAGACGCACACAGAGAATTCCATCTTGTGGATGGAGGGGTAGCCGCTAATAATCCAGTATGTTCTAAAACTTCACAAAAATTCTCATTATTAACCAGCTTTCTGGACAAGGGTAGTTTAGTCAGGTTTGCTAATTCTTATTTGGTTGGTTTCAGACATTGGTGGCTATAAGTGAAGTGACCAAGGAAATAACAAGAGGAAGTTCCGATTTTTTTCCAATTAAGCCAACAGATTATGGGCGATACATAGTTTTATCGTTGGGAACGGGATCGGCAAAATATGAAGAGAAGTATACTGCTGAAGTAGCGGCTTCATGGGGTGTTTTAGGGTGGTTGATGGAGGGTGGGTCAACTCCTTTGATAGATGTTCTTACTCAGGCAAGCGGCGATGTGGCTGACTTTCATCTTTCAACCGTCTTCCAAGCCCTTCACTCTGAAGATAGTTATATTCGCATTCAGGTACTTACATATCTATGTATCTATCATGTTAAACATGTTTTTTGTTTGTACTAATGATTTATAAAAGCATTTCAGGATGACACGTTGAGTGGGGAAGTGGCGTCAATGGATGTTGCAACAAAGGAGAACTTGGAGAATCTTGTGAAAGTAGGGGAGGAATTGTTGAAGAAACCAGTTTCTCGGGTGAATTTGGGAACTGGTGTTTATGAGCCATTTCATGCTATGACTAATGAGAAGACTCTTATAAGGTACGTATGACTGACGGCAATCTACATACTCCGACCATAACAACACTTGGGGCATGTACTATTCAATTGCACAGAAGTCGGAATTTAATACTAACATGAGTTATGTAGCTCTAAATCTGTATGTTATTTATGGTAGGTTGGCAGGAATATTGTCCAAGGAAAAGAGTATTAGAGAGACTAGATCGCCGAATACTAATAATAAAGGGCATGTTATACAGAGGACGCCGTCGGTCCAAGGTGGTGCCACCGCACAAGGAAAGAAGACTTTGCATCACTCTCTTGCAGATTTGCATCAGCTCGACTCAAATTGATATTCTTTTTCGATCCTTAATCAGAATGCTATGCAAGCGTACGTACGTGGATCATGGCAAACTTTATTATTGGAGTATTTTGCTTCAACCCTATTTTTTCAGCAGAAAATTTTGGGGGAAACCTGTTTCTTCATAAGTTGTAAAAAGTCTTGTTTTTAAATATATCAACTTGATGTATTAAAACCTAAACTCACTGTTTTAAAGTGGACTTTTTATAACTTATGGAGAAACAGGTTTCCCCTAAAACCTACTCTTTTTTCAGTGATCAATACTTGAAATTAATTACGTTGTATTTAATTTCTAAATAAAAATTCATTTTTCATATGCCATTTACAACTCAAATTTCAGTCTGGAAGGTGAAAATAAAAGTTCAATTTGAAATTGAGGTTTATTTTGGCTAAAATACGAACAAAATCACATCGAAGCGGTACCCTGAAATTTTTGAGAATTTCATCTTGCTCTTGCAAATAGATTTGCCCAAAAGCAAAAACTTGATGAATATGAATATCCTACAAATGCATCTACCGGTCACTATGAATTGTTGACGTAGCGGAACCCAACCAAGATAAACAATAATCTACCGAAGAAGTTATCGACCTAATCCAATCCAGGAAATTAGAGTTTGAGCAAGCAAAAAGCTTAAAGGAATCCACACAATAAAATTTGCAAAGCAAACTTTGATAAAAGTCAATAATAATCAAATTGTGTTTTCCAAAAACGTACAGGTTTATACTCGCGACTCCAAATAAATAAAGGAAAAGAAAATAATAAAAACCTAATAAATAAAGGAAAAGAAATAACGATAATAATAATACGAAACGAATACTAATACTAATTAATTAAAGGATTAATTCCCCTAGGGCCTCCCTATCCAGATTTTATTCATTTTTAAGGAGACCCTTTTTATAAATTCCAAATATGGAGTTCTACTAAGATTATAATTCCATATACACCCTTCATCTCTTCTACCCCTCAAACAAAACCCACCCCTCCCCTCCCTCCTCTCACACTTGTACCAGAAAAAAAACACACACACTCAATCACTCTCTCTCTCTCTCTCAACCTACTGCCTCCTTCTCTCCGGCCACCGTCTCCCTCTCCGGCGCTCCTTTCCCCAACCTACCACCTGCTGTCGCCAAGCGATCACTCCTGCCTCACTTTCTCCATCTCCGGTCGTGGTTCTCCGTTACCGGTCGTTGTTCTCCGGCTAAACACACACACACACACCTTCTCCGTCGCCGCCTCCATTAAAGGCTAGATCTACAATATCTCCGGCCAGATTTACATTATTCCGGTTAAATCTACATTATTTTCGGCGAGCCCCTTCATCTTCTCCGGCGAGCCTCTTCATCTTCTCCGGCGAGCTCTTCATCTTCGTCTTCTTCAGCTTCACTACACGTTTCTCTGTTGTAACATTTTCTGGCTGTTCATTCATGTGCTTTTCTCACGAGTAGTTCTGTCTTCCTTGCTTGATCTAGTGAACATGTGTTTTTGTAAGTCATGATGTCTCCTTTTAGTTTACAAACTTCAATTGCATATATAAACAAAAATATTTTGTTTCTTTACCACAATTTATTTTTTATCTGTGAAGATTTTCATGTAATATTGCAGTAGTAGTATGGACAACATAATGGTAAATACCACAATTTATTTTTTATCTGTGAAGATTTCCATGTAATATTGCAGTAGTAATATGGACAACATAATGGTAAAGGGGATTAATGAAAACTGTTTATGCCTCTTTCTCTGTGAATGCATATTGCATTTTTGCAATACACACAAACTCTTATCTTCATGAGATGCTTTTGCCTCCATAACTTCTAGCAATCACTATGTAATTTGGTCATATCTTTCTTTATGAAAATGCTCGTAGAAATATTTATCTCTTTCCAAAGATGTGTTGTTGGATGTTATACACCATGTGTTATTAATTTGATATAGATATACTAGGTGGATTAATTAATTATGAACCATGGGGATCATTTCTTCTTTTAATGTATATGAATTCATTACTGTGTTTAGAGATTTTATTATGTCTCGTGTGTGTGAGCTGGGTTATCTCTTCAAATTCCGTTTATTCTGACTTTTGAGTTTGTAATCTGATGAGTATTTGTTAAGTGTGGAATATTGACGTTTTATTATCCGGATCCATTTTGAGTTTGATTTTTTTGTTACTTATAAGACTTTTTAAAAAGTCTTATAAGTAACTTATAAGAATTTTTAAAAAGTTTTATACGTAACTTATATAAAATATTTTTAAAAAAGTCTTATATGTTACATATAAGACTTATTAATAAGTCTTAGAAGTAACTTATAAGACTTTTTAATAAGTCTTAAAAGAAAAAAGACTTATTAAAAAGTCTTATAAGTTACTACTTATAAGACTTTTTACAACACAGTTCCCAATGTTCAAATAGGTCTTATAAGTTACTTATCAGACTTTTTAAAAAGTCTTATAAGTTACTTATAAGACTTATTAAAAAGTCTTATATGTTACTTATTATAAGTTACTTATAAGACTTTTTAAAGTAGTCTTATATGTTACTTATAAGACTTTTTAAAAAAGTCTTATATGTTACTTATAAGACTTTTTAAAGTAGTCTTATATGTTACTTATAAGACTTTAAAAAAAAGTCTTATATGCTACTTATAAGACTTTTTAAAGTAGTCTTATATGTTACTTATAAGACTTTTTAAAGTAGTCTTATAAGTTAATTGTCTTATAAGTCAATTATAAGAGTAATTTGTTGTTATTATGAGAGTAATTCGTTGTTATTATTGAAATTTTTGATTTTTTTTGTTGAAAAAATTGTCTTATAAGTCAATTATAAAAGACAAAATAGTCTTATTATTAACTTATAAGAATTGTAAATGTATAAATTATGAGAGTAATTTGTTGTTATTATTGAAATTTTTGATTTTTTTGGTTGAAAAAATTGTCTTATAAGTCAATTATAAGAGACAAAGTAGTCTTATAATTATCTTATAAGAATTGTAAATGTGTAAATTATGAGATTAATTCGTTGTTAATATTGATTTTATTTTTTTGTTATTATGAGAATAATTCGTTGTTATTATGAGAGTAATTCGTTGTTATTATTCAAAATTTTAATTTTTTTGGTCGAAAAAATTGTCTTATAAGTCAATTATAAAAGTCAAAGTAGTCTTATAATTATAAGAGTTGTAAATGTATAAATTATGAGAGTAATTCGTTGTTATTATTGAAATTTTTGATTTTTTTTTGTTGAAATTTTTGATTTATTAGTCAATTATAAGAGAACTTATAAGTGTTGTAAATGTGTAAATTATGAGATTAATTCGTTGTTAATATTGAATTTTTTTTTTTTGAGACTGAAATGACCAGACTGAAACTATTTTGAGTTCAATGACTGATCTGAAATGTCAAAAAGTCAAGTGACCAATAAATAACTTTAAAAATTCCAGTGACTAAATTATAATTTTCTCGTTTTTGAATTGAAATCGATCACCTGGAATGAACGTTAATGACGCGTACAAAATTAAAATATGGGTATTTTTGTCTTTTAATAGTGAGGGGTGTGTGAGGAATTACTAAAAAATCATTTCTTAAAATGGGTTTAAATCTCAAATGAGGGGCCCTAGAGGAAGTGGGCCTTAATTAAAACAACAAAAGCTACCTGACTGTTAACGACACAAACAAGATTTGCCTTGCTCGGCCGCGCCACTAAAGTTGTTCGGCCATGCCAGACTGGTTGGTTTTGTGATGCTTCTGTTTGGCCACGCTCGGCCGAGTTTTGGCCATGCTCGGCCGCAGGGGCGGATTTGGTAGTGTGCCAAGTGTTGCCGAGGCAACACCAAAAAAAAAAAAAAAAAAAAAATTTTTTTTTTTTTTTTTTAAAACGACGTCGTTTTGGTTCAGAAGAAAAAAAAAAAAAAAGTAATTTAAACGCTAAATCAAATGTGAGGCTGTGAATGAACGTTGCATTGCAGAAGGAAAAAAGAACAGTGAGGAAAAGAGAGAAAAGAGAAAAGAGAAAAGAAGAAAGAGAGAAAACGAACAGGCGTCTCCTTCCCTGAGCCCGTTCGCCATCGCCGCCCGCCGGAGTGACCTCCCTCCATCAATATGGACGACCCACCCCCTCCTCCGCAACCTCCTCACAAAATCAAGAAGATTCTTTCGAATAAAAGGTAAACCCTAAAAATCTAAAATTGATTTTTCATTCGAATTTTGAAATTTATTGGGATTGATTAATGGTTGATGAAGACGGAAGAAAGAGGTGGGGGTTGAATCAATCTGTACACATTCAATTTCTTTTTTCTTTGGATTCATGGGAATATTAACAATGGCTAATTAATGTGTGTTTTTTAAATAAAAATGATAATTCAAAACTTTTTTATGACCAGATTTTTTAGCTAGTTTTTTTTTGGGAACCAATTCTTTTTCCAGTTAAAAACTAGTTTTTGTTATTAATATATTACTTGGATTGGATGTTGATTTGTTCTAAATTCTACAAACTTAGTTTAATTGATTTTTTGATAACATTGGTATAGGTTGGATCAATTCTTTACGATGACTCCGAAAAACAAAGCAAGCCCTAGTGTTCCAATTACTCAAGAAGAGGTAGTTGTTGAAGAAACACAAGGACCACAACCTACAATACGATTACGAGACGGAGATGTGACACTACAAAATGATCCCGGGAAAAGGGTGGATGGGAAATACTCTTGAATAGTGTGGTTGAAATTTGTACGAGGCATGACATTGATGTGCCGGCCATGGATGGACCTTATTACTTGTTGAAGAAATCTCGTCGTCAAGGTTCATTTGTTACTAATCTACATCATTACAAGAATGATTGTTTTTTTAGCATTTTAGATGTGCAATTGAAAGAGCTTGATGAAAGGTTTAATGTGGAAAGCACCGAACTATTACAATGTGTAGCATGCTTGTGTCCTTCCTCGTTGTTTGTTTCTTTTGACGAGGACAAATTGGTGAGGATGACGCAATTGTATCCTAATGATTTTTCGGAAGAATGTGAATCATCTATTCGCAATCAATTGGCTAATTATATTATGGATGTACGCCTAGACTCTCGTTTTTCAGATTTGAAAGGGCTTGTTGATCTTTCAACGACACTTGTGGCATCCAAAAAGAATGAGACTTACCGTGTGGTTTATAAGCTTGTGAAGCTTGCTTTGCTTTTGCCGGTAGCAACCGCAAGTGTTGAGCGGGTTTTTTCAGCTATGAAGCATGTGAAGGGCGATTTGAGGTCTAAGATGGGGGATGAATGGTTAAATGACCGTTTGGTAACTTTCGTAGAAAGAGATGTATTCATGACAATTAGTGATGATGAGATTTTAACTTATTTTCAAAACATGAATCCTAGGAAGCATCAAATGTAAATTGTGTTTATTTTATGTAATGTTGACATATTGAAGCCTATTATATTTATATATGTAAACGTATTGAATCTTAGTTTCTTCGCGTCATTTTTTTTAATAAATAATAGGCAACACCAAAACTTTAGGTGTAGATCCGCCACTGCTCGGCCGAGCAAATGCTGTGCCCGAACTCTGCTTGGATTTCTGAACTTTCGCGCCCAATCTTCCTCATTGTCGTCGAGACTTGACCCATCGACCCATGTGTTACATCATTCTCCCCACTTCAAAAGGATTCGTACCCGATTCCGTATCCATATAAAGGGGAACATCAGGGTGAAAATCTACCAAATCCACAACATTAAAAGTAGGTGAAATATTCCACCCATCTGACAAATCCACTACATAGGCATTGTCGTTGATCTCTTCACAATCTTGCATGGACCAATCTTCTTGGGATTAAGTTTATGATATATATCTTGAGGAAACCTCTCCTTGCGAAAATGCACCATGACCAAATCCCCCATAGAAAAGACCTTTAATCGACGCTTCCTGTCGACATCTTCCTTATACTTGGCATTTGACACTTCAATGTTTTTCTTGACCTCAGCTTGCACCTCCTCAATCAACTTCGCCATATGCTCAGCCGCAATACTATAACCCGGCAATTTCGGCAAAGGAATCAAGTCAGAAGTATGAGTAGGAGGCCTCTGATAAACGACCTCAAACGGAGTCTTCTTGATTGTCCTGTTTGTCATATTATTAAAAGCAAACTCAGCCGTAGACAACACCAAATCCCACTTTTTTGGATGATCACTACAAAAACAACAAACCATACTACCCAAAGTTCGATTCACCACCTTCGTTTGGCCATCTGTCTGTCTTAGTATGAAAAGAACTACTGAACTGTAAACCAGTACGAAACAAACCCCACAGGGTACGCCAAAAGTGACTCAAAAACTTAGTATCATGATCTGACTTAATAGTCTTTGGATTTTTGAGAATTTCATCTTGCTCTTGCAAATAGATTTGCCCAAAAGCAAAAACTTGATGAATATGAATCACTACTAGAAACAGGCCTTTTACCGACGGAAATTTCCGTCGGTAAATTCGCCTTTCCGTCGGCAAATGGTTATTACCGACGGAATGAGTTCGTCGGGTTCCGTCGGAAATAATTGGTTGGTAATACCGACGGACCAGTTTCGCCGGTATTTTCGGCGGATTGTCCGCCGGAAAATCTAAAATTCCGCCGGAAATCGTCCGTCGAAAATGAGCAACGCCGGCCGGTTAACCGGAGCAATAGCCGGAGTTTACCGATGGAAATATCCGTCGGTAAATATTAAAAAAATAAATAAATAAAACCCATTACCGACGGTTATAACCGTCGGTAAACATAAAATTTACCGTCGGATATACCCGTCGGAAATCTAAACCGAATCCGACGGATATATCCGTCGGTAATGAGTTTTATTATTTAATTTTTATTATTTTTCCGACGGATATTTCCGCCAGAAATTAGAATTATTTATTTTTTTTAATTACTTTACCGACGGAAATATCCGTCGGTAATCTGGCCAGATTTTTTTAAAAAAATTCTATTTTATTATTAATCCACCTGTAAACCTGTCAAACCTGTTTAAACAAATCCCAACATAAAATAAACACAAACAACATACAAACATCAAACATACAAACATCAAATAAACTCAAACTGTATCAAACAACCTAAAGCGAAAGGGGAAAAGGGGAAAGGGGAAAAGGGAAAGGGGAAAGGGGAAAAGGGGAAAGGGAAATTGTTTCGCTTGGGGAAAAGGGAACGGAAAGGGAAACAAAATATATTTGTTTACATTACATGCCAGCCAAATAAAATGAATGTCAATCAACCACGACCCCGACCACGAGCGCTGCCGCTACCGCTACCATCGCCACTACCACCGCCACTTCGCCTAAGGTATTGATCGACTGACTCATCAGAAGCGTTACCGCTATTACGTGGCCGCGGGCCGCGGGCCGCGGGCCGTGATTGCAAATTCATGGTAGCCAAGTATTGTTGCACGCGCTGGTCAAGCTGTTGAGCCAATATACTAGCCACCTGGGCCTCCACCTGGGTCTGCATCTGGGTCTGCATCTGGTAGCCAACTAAATAATTTATTATTTACTAATAGAAAATATATAATTTACTAATAGAAAATACTATTAAAACTTACAAAAAGGGTCTGGTAATAAGGATTGACCCATTGTGGCCCCGAGCCATCGCCAGCCTCCGTAGTATGAGTAGCCGTAAATACAAAGAAGAAAGATCGTGCCCTCATCATCTCCATGTTTCTTAATCTTAACATATAAAAAAATTAAAACTTTAAAAAGCTGGAGAATAATAACAATATATGAATCAAATAAAGTATTGCTTAATTTACAAACGGATAATAAATGAAGTTTACCATTCTGGACCAAGTCTCGCTGAAGTTAATTGATCCTCCAAAGGTGCACACTCCCCCGCCCCTCTTGTGAGTTCCTATTCTTCTTTGCAATTTCTGAACTTTTGAAATTTCTCACTGCTCCAATAGGCTTCCCACTTCTCCCACGCACTAGCGGAGAAATTAGCCGGAGGCAAACCATCAATTAGCCACTTTCCTCTCATGTCGTACACTTTCCCAAATACCGCTTAGCAACCAATTTCTTGAAAGCCGCCTCGATTTGAACGTCGGTAAACCTGTAAGGCAGGAATATACGTGCTACAAAAATAGTAAAAGTAGTTAAATAAACAAGGGAATAGTCTACAAACTTTACAAAGGAAAGAGAATTAAGTAATTTTACCCGAAACTGGCGTACACCTCTTTTGATATTGACTTCGGGGTGGGATAAAATTCCTCAAAATTATACCCGCCGAACAAATCCCCAAACCATCTAGCGGGATCTCGACAACCACCATGTATAAACCTATACGATATTAATTGAAAAACAATATATCAATATATATACAAATAAAAAGACAATAATAAAATGTAAACATTATATATATGACATTTACAATTAAATAATACTTACTGGCCACCGGGAGAAATAGATATTTCCATTTTTCCATCCTCATTAATAATTGCGTCCAAGTTAACCCGTCCGGATGGTTCACTCACTTTGGAGCACTAGAGCTTACATTACCTTGACTGCTCAAATCATCATCACTACGTCCCGAACCCAGGCGTAGAGCCCCTCCTCCACCCTGGAGAAACAAGACGATGGACAAAACCCGCAACCTTGCCTCTCTTTGAACGATTGCCACCTCGACCCGACATATCTAAACTAGTATATTATATATACAAATAAAAACAATATATCAATATATATACAAATAAAAAGACACTTCATTTAGGATGTGAATAATTTTAAATATTAATATTTAATTCTTTGTTGTTAAGTATATCATTCTCTAGGGTGAAAGGACAATTCATGTCCATTAGGTTTAGAATTGGGGTCGGCTTCTATCCCATCCCGAAATACACGTATGAATTGCAAATATCACTTTGTCTACTTGCTTTATAATCGAAAATCAAGCAATTTTAATAGGCAATAATGATATTTACAAATCATATAATCGTGCATAATTTTTATTCATTACCATAACATGCATAATTTTGATCAATAAACAAGATGAGAGTCGTTATCATCCACAACAATCAAAACCCTATCTCAGCTTAGACCAAGAAAGACAGCAAACAAGTTCTCGATCGCTTGAGCAAAGGATTTTCTGTTTAATATAGGTTTTTCAGCCATCGTCCTCCTCTCTAAGGATATCAAACATCACAGCCATGTTCTTGTCAGTGCCTGTTTTACTCTTCACTGGTGGTATACGGTCACAAGTAAAAACAAGGTAACAGTATAACACCAGTGAAGAGAAAACAGAGCTTCCCTCCAATTTTTTCAATCTCCACCTTCCATTTACCCAAGATCCTGATTGCGGAATCTTCCTCGTGAGCTTGAAAGCTGGCGGTGTTGCCCTCAATCTCACCTGCTGCTTTGCATGTTTTGCGAAGCAACCATGAGATTGAGAGCAACACCGCCAGCTTTCATGCTCATGAGGAAGATTCTACAATCAGGATCTTGGGTAAATGGAAGGTGGAGATTAAGAAAATTGGAGGAAAGTTATGTTTTCTCTTCACTGGTGTTATACTGTTACCTTGTTTTTACTTGTGACCGTATACCACCAGTAAGAGAAAATGCATACGTACAAGAACATGGCTGTGATGTTTCAGATTCTTAGAGAGAAGAGGACAGTCAAACAGGAAAAACTCTTATTAAACAGAAAATCCTTTACTCAAACTGACAAGAACTTATTTGCTCCATCTTTCTTGATCAAAGATGAACGGATTTTGATAGCTGTGTGTGAGAAAGGCTCTCATCTTATTTATATATATACATATATGTATATTTTTATTTTTATTTTTATTTTTTATTTGTTATTTTATTATTATTATTATTATTATTATTATTATTATTATTATTATTATTATTATTATTATTATTATTATTATTATTATTATTATTATTATTATTATTATTATTATTATTATTATTATTATTATTATTATTATTATTATTATTATTATTTATTATTATTATTATTATTATTATTATTATTATTATTATTATTATTTTATTATTATTTATTTTATTTATTTATTTATTTTGTTTTTTTATTTTTTATTTTTTATTTATTTATTTTATTTATTTTTTATTTCATTTATTATTATATTTTTTATTATTATTATTATTATTATTATTAGTTATTATTGTTATTATTATTATTATTATTTATTTTATTTTATTTTTTATTTATTTTATTTTGTTTTTTTTATTTTTTTTTTTTATTTATTTTTTTATTTTTTATTTCATTTTTTTAGACATTCACCTCACCATCCCAATATGAATATCCAAAACCTTTTAAAATTTGCTCTCCAAGAGTAAATTTGGATCTTTGGACATTCATTTTTGGGACGGAGGGGGTGTAATATTTAAGAAAAAAGTAAGTGTATATGAATACATGAGCGTACGAGTTGAGCCTATTTAATTGCCAATATTGGGTAGATGTCCGTTTTTATTCTTGATCGGTAATTTTTAAAAAATGGAACGGAGGTAGTACCATATAAAAATAAATAAATATTAGCAAAAAAAAAAGAAGTAGAGATAATAAGAGATTTTCATAATTCTAGCTTCACACCAATTGCCTATTAGCAAGACAAAGGGTCGAGAGAAAATGTTGCAAAAATAACTCAATCCAAGCCTACCAAACTCTTACATAAACCAACAATCTAGACCATATTCAAACCTTTTGACACCTAAAAATGCAAATGAAACAACTAGCACATAGAAAAAGACTACATAATTAAACCCACATAGACAAGCTTAATTATTTTACTAATAAAGTTACCAAATATACTTTCTTAAATATTTTCAACAATTATACATACACAGTTAATTAATTTTTTTCAAAATTAGGCATACTTTCAAAATTAAACCCACACACACCATGGCTGCTGCCACTCACACACACACACACGGCTGCACACACTCACACTCACACGCAGAACACACACACTCACAAAGACACACCAAATAGTCGCTCATATATTCAAAAAACCAAATACAACCAGCATATATATCATAATTTATAGATAAATAAATTTAGATTGAAACATTATATTCGGCATTTTAAATCAGTTGGTATCATAATTACACATTCACAGCACATTCTAACATCATTTTCTTATCACTGCAATTTATTTAACTTTCGTAATCAATACTTGAGAAAGAGAAATCCAGTGAGAGAGAGAGAGAGAGAAAGAGAGCTTACCGGCGACGGAGACAACGACGGCGAACGGCGGGCTCGGCGGCAACGGGAGAGAGGGCGACTGCGAGAGAGAGAGAGAGAGAAAGCGAGTGAGAGAGAGAAAGGGATTGAGAGAGAGAAAGAGAGCTTACCGGCCGGCGACGGAGACGGCAACGGCAACGGCGAACGGCGGAAATGGCGGAGACGGCGTTTGTTCTCAAATTACTGATGAGAGAGAGAGAGAAAGTGAGAGGGAGAAATCGAGTGAGAGAGGAATTAAGGGATTGAGAGAAACTTACCGAAGACGGCGACGGCAACGGCGAGGCCTAGGGTTCTTCGAATTCGCGAACTGAGAGAGAGAGGAGGAGTCGTAAAATGAAAAAAATGGGATTTTCTCATTATATATAGGGCGTCATTACCGACGGACTTGACCGTCGGTAATACCGACGGACAATGACCGCCGGTATTACCGACGGACTACCAGCGGAAATATTTCAAATACCGACGGAATAAACGAATTTTTTTTTTTAAAAAAACCCGGTAAAATGAAAATAAATTCTGTCGGTATTCGTTTGTTTTCCGTCGGTATTACCGACGGACACAGTCCGTCGGTAAATGTCCGTCGGTAAATGCCCTGTTTCTAGTAGTGAATATCCTACAAATGCCTCTACCGGTCACTATGAATTGTTGACTTAGCGTAACCCAACCAAGATAAACAATAATCTACCGAAGAAGTTATCGACCTAATCCAATCCAGGAAATTAGGGTTTGAGCAAGCAAAAAGCTTAAAGGAATCCACACAATAAAAGTTGCAAAGCAAACTTTGATAAAAGTCAATAATAATCAAGTTGTGTTTTCCTCTACAGGTTTATACTCGTGACTCCAAATAAATAAAGGAAAAGAAAAACCTAATAAATAAAGGAAAATAAATAACGATAATAATAATACGAAACGAATACTAATTAATTAAAATAACAAAAGCTTCCTGACTATTAACGACACAAACAAGATTTGCCTTGCTCGGCCGCGCCACTAATGTTGTTCCGCCATGCCAGACTGGTTGGTTTTGTGATGCTTTTGTTTGGCCATGCTCGGCTGAGTTTTGACCATGCTCGGCCGAGCAAATGCTGTGCTGCCCGAACTCTGCTTGGATTTCTGAACTTTCGCGCCCAATCTTCCTCATTGTCGTCGAGACTTGACCAATCGACCAATGTGTTACATCATTCTCCCCACTTCAAAAGGATTCGTACCCGATTCCGTATCCATATAAAGGGGAACATCAGGGTGAAAATCTACCAAATCCGCAACATTAAAAGTAGGTGAAATATTCCACCCATCCGGCAAATCCACCACATAGGCATTGTCGTTGATCTCTTCACAATCTTGCATGGACCAATCTTCTTGGGATTAAGTTTATGATATATACCTTGAGGAAACCTCTCCTTGCGAAAATGCATCATGACCAAATCCCCCATAGAAAAGACCTTTAATCGACGCTTCCTGTCGACATCTTCCTTATACTTGGCATTTGACACTTCAATGTTTTTCTTGACCTCAGCTTGCACCTCCTCAATCAACTTCGCCATATGCTCAGCCGCAAAACTATAACCCGGCAATTTCGGCAAAGGAATCAAGTCAGGAGTATGAGTAGGAGGCCTCTGATAAATGACCTCAAACGGAGTCTTCTTGATTGTCCTGTTCGTCATATTATTAAAAGCAAACTCAACCGTAGACAACACCAAATCCCACTTTTTTGGATGATCACTACAAAAACAACTAACCATACTACCCAAAGTTCGATTCACCACCTCCGTTTGGCCATCTGTTTGTCTGAGTATGAAAAGAACTACTGAACTGTAAACCAGTACGAAACAAACCCCACAGGGTACGCCAAAAGTGACTCAAAAACTTAGTATCACGATCTGACTTAATAGTCTTTGGATTTCCATGTAAACGAACAACCTCCTTAAAGAATAAGCCTGCAATATGACAAGCATCATGGATCTTCCGACAAGGAATAAAATGTGCCATCTTAGAAAAACGATCAACCACCACATAAACTGAATCATTGGATCGTTGTGTATGAGGTAACCCAAGAACAACGTCGATAGAAATATCCTCCTAAGGCCTCTCCGGAATTGGCAAAGGTGTATATAAACCTGTATTTTGTGAATGCCCTTTATTGATTTGACAAACCATGCACTTCTCCATAATTTTGTAGGTGTCCCTCCGAAGTTGAGGCCAATAATACTTCTTTGCCACCATCTCAACCGTTTTATCTCGACCGCAATGTCTAACCTTATGAAGCTCATAAATGAGGCTCTCACAAATCGATCTGTTTGGAATGTACAATCTATCCTTGAAAAACAAAAACCCATCTTGCACCATAAAAAACCCAACAGGATGTCCATCTTTGCACCTTGCCCATTCGTTAGCAAAGTCGTCATCAGTCGCATACAAATCTTTCAAGCAATCAAAACCCACAACAATGTCCTGCATAGTAACCAATAAACTAGCTCTTTGACTCAAAGTGTCGGCCACCCTATTATGTTGCCCACTTTTGTGTTGAATAACAAAAGTAAACTGTTGCAAATAAGCCACTCAAAGAGCATGCATATGATTAAGGGACTTCTTACCATTCATGTATTTCAAGGCCTCATTATCAATGTGAAGTATGAACTCTCTCTGAATAAGATATTGCTCCCAATGTTTGATGGCTTACAGCACCGCATAAAATTCAAGTTCATAAGTAGTCCACTTGCATTTAGCCTCCTCCAACTTTTGATTCATAAAAGCAACTGGCCTTTTTTCTTGAATCAAAACAACCCCTATCCCAATCACAGAAGCATCAGTCTCCAACTCTAAAGGCTTGGAAAAATCCGGTAAAGCTAATAATGGGGCACTAGTCAACTTCTCCTTTATTATGGCAAAACTAGCATCTGCCTCAACACCCCAATAAAACTTCTCATTCTTCAAACACTCAGTAAGCGGGGCCACAATAGTACAAAAATTTCTGATAAAACGACGATAAAAAGTTGCAAGTCCATGAAAACTACGTACCTTACTAACAGTAGTAGGAGTAGGCCAATCACGAATTGCTCTAACTTTTTCGTCATCCACATGTATACCATCTGCAGAAACAATAAATCCCAAGAACAATAACTTGTCAAGCATAAAACTGCACTTCTTAAGGTTGATGTACAATTCATTCTCTCGCAAAGCTTGCGATACTGCTTGAACATGCCCAATATGCTCCTATTCGATTTCACAGTAATTTTATTAATAGCCTTACAATCAATACACATTCACCAAATCCCATCTTTCTTAGGGACAAGAAGTGCAGGAACAGCACAAGGGCTCAAACTTTCCTGAATATACCCCCGCTTTAACAAATCCTCAACTTGTTCCCTCAAAATATCATGCTCCACATGACTCATACGATAATGTGGGAAATTAGGAAGAGAAGCACCAGGAACAAAATCAATATTATGCTGAATATTACGCAAAGGCGGTAGTCCTGCCGGAAGTTCATCTGGCATAACATCGCTATACTCATCCAACAAGGACTGCAAAGATTTCGGAACCAAACTAATGGTCCCAATTGGCCCTTTTCGTACCACAGCAAAGACAAAATCAACATGAACCACATCGGTAACAAATTCATGAGCCATACAAAGGGAAATAATAGTTTAGACTTAGGCTTGAACTTCACCTTAGCACACGAACTTTTATCTCTCAGCGGGCATAAATGAAAACGTGTACTATCTTTCACAAAACTAAGGAAATTATCCTTCCTTTTATACATAACATTAAGATCATACTGGCAAGGTCTACCCAACAACAAGTTGCATGCAGTCATATCTACTATATCACACAGAATTTCATCCTTATAGCTACCAATATTAAAAGGGACAACACATTGCTCATTTACCTGAATAGTGCCCATTGTATTGATCCACCTAACTGAGTAAGGAGAAGGATGAGCTTGCACATCAAGCTTCAATTTGTCCACCACACTACGAGCCACCAAGTTTTCACTGCACCAACTATCAACAATTATGTGAACGCCACAGCCTTTAATCTGTCCTTTAGTACGGAAAATACTATGCCTCTCAGGATCATCATCTTCTTTGGGTGTAGTCAACATAAGCCTATTCACCACCAACGAACCATGGTCCCTAACACCCTCGTCATCATCATTGGGATCAATCCACTGCTCTTCACAAACATACTCAGCTTCATCTTCCTCAGATTTATCACGATTTACCATGTTCACACCCCTTCGAGTAGGACATACATTGGACAAATGGCCCACCCCACCACAACGAAAACATTTGTACCATGATTCTTCGCATAAGGATTAGAATTCTGACGCCCATTCGTGGTAGTAGTAGTAGTCTTTTTGCCAGTTGAGTTGGGTTAGCAGGAATATCTTCTGAAATCTCCATCGCCACCTTAGAAGTTTGGGCCTTGTCCTGAACCATATTTCTATTACCCAAAGAAGAACCACCAAAAGACCGAAAATTTGATTGGGTTTAAAAGAAGAGGAGATTTTTCGCTCCACAGTCTTTGCCCGATCAATCGCCTCATCCAAAAAGTGAATAGTAGTCAATTCCACTTGATTACGAATATTAACACGAAGACCAATGATATACCTTGCTGCTAATTGTGCATCTGATTCACCCAAATAATTACGTGCAGACCACGCATGAAATTCATTCGTATATTCGTGCACCGTTCTATTACCCTGTTTGCACTCCAAAAACTTCTGATGTATGTGAGTATCAAGTTCCAAAAATCTTGATTTGCACGATTCATCATACATAAAATTTTATAGCTGTCAGAACATCCTGACAGTAATTATCCCTTTTGACAGCCAAGTCTAGTTTGAATAGTCATCACAACTAGAATAACTAAGAACCAATTTTTGCCTATAAAAGGAATGAATCAGTTAAGGTTTTATCATACTCAATCTTTTTTTGGTTGAATGGGTAGGTTTCTTTCCAGGTTTAGTCATAGTAAAATGTCTAAAACAGCTAAGAAGCTGGTTTTCAAGAGTCCCAAACTTAAAGAGACAAGTGAGGAAAGATTTGAAAGAGATTTTTTGTCATACAGAATACAAACTGATAATGAGTTGGTTAAGGAAGTGGATCAGATCTTAAGTGATGATCCAAATAAGGAGATTGGTTTGAGAGAGAGAGAGAGAGAGAGAGAAAAGAAAAAGATATTGGGAGAAGGAGAGACTAGGAATGATTGAGAGAGAGCAGGAGAGATTGAGAGAAATAGCAAATGATAGAGGGAAAGCTAAGAAGGAGGATGATGATGATGTTAGGAGTCAAACAACTAAGATTAAGCTATTTGGACATGAGATAGAAATTGAAGAGGGAGAGAGTAGAAGATGTATTAGGCTTGAAGTAAAGAGGGTTTATACTTTGGGGGAGCTAATGAAGGTTGAGAAACAAGAAGAGGTTAAGGTTGAACCTTCAGTTGTTCAATCTGACTCCTTAGCTGTCAGACAGGAATCCTTAGCTGTCAGTGAATATACTGCATTGAAGAGGGATTCTCTCTTTGTAAGCTATGAAGTTTTGGAGGGAGCCTGAGACAATTTTGTAGGGGTGCAAAGATCTCCTTCTAGGACCTATACTAAGCTATTCTCTCAGTATTTGAAATGTTGCAGTCCGGTTGCAGTGAATGAAGAGGACAATGTTGGTCCTCACTCCGAAATGGCCTTCATTGCTCAGGAAAGTGTTAACACTTCAGGAACCTTCAGCTTCTTATCTCCCTTGGATGAGTTTCAAGCTTATTATCCAGTGGAAGAGTGGTGGCCAAGAAGAGTATGTCCATCCCTTCAATTTTTAGTAACAGTTATTGATCCTTTCTTGGAGAGGCATCCAGTTTAATTGGAAAGATATGGAGAGACTGGAGAAAGGATTTATGAGGCTCCATATAGTGGACATAATGAGTATGAAACTTCTGCAGAAGGTTCCCTTGCATTTCCAGGGAAAAATTAGAAGTGAAGAGACTTAGCTGTCAGTTGCATCAGAGGACAGCTTGAGTGAGATGAGAGAAGAAAAAGTGAAGCTTTTGGTATTTTGATTGCTAGTTTGATTTGTTGTAGTGTGGTGTATTAGTAAGGGTAGTAGAGTAATTTTGGCTTTCAGGGTTGTACTCTACATAGTAACAGGGGTTAGCTGTCAGAGCTAGTTTGTTGACAGCAATCCTATATTATATGTATCTTCTTTCTAGTTATGAATAAAGATTATTTTGGCATATTAATCATACCAAGCATTGCCCTCAAAAGCTCAAATCTCTTTTCATCTATAGCTTTTGTTAAAATGTCTGCAACATTGTCTTTTGTGCAAACTTTTGATGGATTAATATTTCCCTTCTCCACATGATCTCTAATGAATTGATGCCTTACTTCAATGTGCTTGGTTTTGGAGTGTTGGATAGGATTTTCTGTCATGGCAATTGTGATAGAATTGTCACAGAAAATTGGTACATTGGTCATGTCCATCCCAAAGTCTTGAAGTTGACTTTTGAGATAAAGAATTTGAGAACTGCAAAGGCCTGCAACAATATATTCAGCCTCTGCTATTGAGGTAGCAACTGAAGTTTGCTTTTTTACTTGACCAGGATATTATTCTTGATCCAATGAACTGACATCCTCCACTGGTGGATTTTCTATCAAGATTACATCCTGCATAGTCAGAATCTGTGAATCCTATTAGTGAGAATGGGGAATCAAAGGGATACCATAGACCATAATCAGGTGTTCCTTTAAGGTATCTTAAGATTCTCTTGACAGCTGAGAGGTGTGATTCTTTAGGATCAGCTTAAAACCTTACACAAAGACATACACTAAACATAATGTCAGGTCTAGATGCAGTAACATATAGGAGAAACCCAATATAACTCCTATAAAGTGTTTGATTAACACTTTGACCATCAGGATCAGCATGGAGCTTGGTTGTTGTTGATAGTGGAGTTCTAGCAGGAGAAGCAGTTTGCATATCAAACTTTTTGATCATATCCCTGGTGTATTTGGCTTGATTAATAAAGATTTTTTCCTTTACTTGTTTGACTTGAAGACCTAAGAATAAAGTTAGTTCACCAATCATACTCATTTCAAATTTGTCCTTCATGATTGCCCCAAATTTTGTGCACAGAGATTCATTTGATGATCCAAAAATGATATCATCCACATATACTTGAATGAGCAGTAGATCTTCTTCATATTTTTTGATATACAGAGTGTTATCAATATGTCCTTTTGTAAATCCTTTACCAAGGAGATATTTTAACAGTGTGTCATACCAAGCTCTAGGGGCTTGTTTGAGTCCATATAAGGCTTTATCCAGTTTGTACACGTGATCTGGAAATTTTGGATGTTCAAATCCAGGGGGTTGTGACACAAATACCTTCTCATTTAGAACACCATTTAGAAAATCACTTTTGACATCCATTTAAAACACTTTCATTTTCTTGTATGAGGCAAAAGCAAGAAATAGTCTAATAGCTTCTAGTCTTGCTACAGGAGCAAATGTTTTATCATAATCAATTCATTCTTCTTGTCTGTATCCTTTAGCTACAAGTCTAGCTTTGTTTTTCACAACAATGCCATCTTCATTCATTTTGTTCCTAAATACCCACCTTGTTCCAATTACAGTCTGATTTTTGGGTTTAGGGACAAGTTGCCAGACTTTGTTTTATTCAAATTGCTCAAGTTCTTCCTCCATTGCTTCAATCCAGTAAGGATCTTAAAGGGCTTCATTTATCTTCTTTGGTTACATTTGAGAGATGAATGCACTCATTAATGAGTCATAGACAGGCATGTCAGGAGGAATGGTCATTTTATGAATGGGGAGGTCAATGAAAATGTCACTGTTGGAAGGAATGGTATGAATGGTAGGTTCAGGTTGAGGGCACACATGAATTTTGTTGCAGCAAGGATAAACAGGTCTGCTGTCAGGGTTACTTTGGTTGCTTGATGAAGGTAAGCTGTCAGGAGCATCATAGCTGTCAGATGCATCTTTGTTGTTAGGTAGATTTTCTTTGTTGTTAGACATATTAGGGTTAGAGATGATGTCTTTGGGCACAATATAAGGAAGGATAGGTGATTCTTCTTCAGGAATGATACTTGAGGAGTCATGCACAGGAGATACTTCTGGAAAGTTGTCTGAATTTCCAACAGCTTCATCAAAATCACACAATTCAGTGCAGCTTTGATCATTGTTTTCATCAAAGTCAACATGAATGGATTCTTCTACCACAAGTCTTCTTTTGTTTTATACTCTGTAGGCCTTTCTTGTGTTGGAGTATCCAAAGAAGATGCCTTCATCACTCTTAGAATCAAACTTGTCAAGGTTGTTCTTGCCATTATTGTGAATGAAGCATCTACTTCCAAATCCATGGAAGTATGAAATGGTTGGTGTTCTACCATTCCATAACTCATAGGGAGTTTTATATTGAAATTTATTGATAAGAGTCTTATTTTGGACATAGACAGCAGTGGTGACAGCTTCTCCCCAAAAATATTTAGGCAGGTTGTTCTCTAACAACATTATTCTAGCTGCTTCACAAATAGTTCTATTCTTTATTTCTGCAACACCATTTAGCTGTGGAGTTCTTGGAGCAGAAAAGTTATGCTCAATTCCTTTTTGGTCACAGTATTCTTCAACACCAGTGTTTTCAAATTCTTTACCATGGTCAGATCTAATTTTAATGATAGATAAACCTTTTGGTTTTGAATTTTGTTGAAAAATTTGACCAAATGATCCAAGGTTTCACTTTTGGATTCTAGAAGAATGATCCATGTAACTCTAGTAAAGTCATCAACTACCACTAGTGAGTATCTTTTACCACCAAGTGACCTTGTTCTAATAGGTCCAAATAAATCCATGTGTAGTAGTTACAATGGTTTTGTAGTATCCAATCTTTTTTTGGCTGAGAATGAAGTTTTCTTTTGTTTTCCACATTGACTTGCTTTGCACAGCTTGTCTTTCTTGAAAGGAATTTTGGGAAGACCTTTGACCAGGTTTGAGTTTGCCAGTTTGGAGATGCTTTTGAGGTTAAGGTGAGCCAATCTTTTGTGCCATAATCATGACATATCAGACTGACTATAGGATAGCAGGCAGTGAGCATTGGAAGATTCCACAATCTCTAAGTGCAGACAGTAGAGATTTCCTTTCCTTGTTCCATTGAGAATGACCTTATGGTTGTTATCTTTGACAATTCACTGACTCTTTGTACAAATAACATAATATCCCTTGTCACAAATTTGACTAATGCTAATCAAATTGTGTTTGATACCTTCTACATAAGACACATTTGTGAAAATGATGTTTTAGTAATAAGATTTCCTGATCCTTTGACTTTGGATTGAGAATTATCACCAAAAGTTACATTTGGACCATTTTTAGGGATATATTGTTGTAGCGATTTTTTGTTATAAGTCATGTGCCTGTTGCATCCACTGTCCAAGTACCATACTCCTTTCCTAGATACCTACAAAACAAAAATAAAACGTATAGTACCCTTTTATTCTTTTGGGTCCAAAGGATTAGACATTCTTTGGTACCCTAGCTTTGTTCATTGACCTTTTTCTGAAAAATTGGTTCAGGGTATTGTTGTATGACATGATATGCATCATGTAGGGTGTAAGAACAAGTGGTTGGGGTGTGTTGAATGAATGATTTGGAGAAAATGATTGGTTGTGATTCTGGTGATACTGAGGTTGGCTATGGAAGGTGTTTGAATATGATGATCTTGGTGAGCTATTTTGACTAGCATGACCTTTTCCATTTGAGTATTGCCATTTAGGTCTTTGCTGTCTGGAGTATCTATTGTTATTGTAGAATCTTTGCTGTCTAGATGATCTTTGTTGTCCAGTAAACTTTTGTTGTCCCGGCAATCTTTGATGTTCAGGCAATCTTTGTTGTCTGTTTTCTTTCTGCTCTTTGATTCCCTTTTGTTGCCAAATGTATCTACTTCTGTGTCCTGGTTTGGTTCCTCCTTTTGGTTGGCTTGAATTGGCTTTTGTGGTTACATTCACAGTGTCTTCTCTTTCTTTCTTTGAATCTTCCTTTGTTTTTACTGGATAGAAAGGTTTTTGAAGTTTGATAGAATTCATACTTTCAAGAACCATCTTCTCAATGGCTCTTTCACCGGTGGGAGGGGTATATATTTTTAGAGTGGGATTCTCTGCTCCAATTCCTGACTTATCACTAGAATGTCTTTGGTTGTAATGAAAAAGTGATACAACATCTCCTGATTTATTCCAGGACTCAATTTTCTTTCTTAGAGCTTCATTCTCTTTTTCAAGATTGATGGCTCTTTGATTGTTTTCCTGAGAGCTTGAATTCTCAGCTGTTAGAACACAATTCTCCTTTTCAAGCATAAGACATTGTTCTTTCAATCCTTGATTGGCTTTCTCAAGATCAGTATTGGCTTTTATGAGATTTTCAATGGTTTTGGTTTGGGATAGGTTTTCATTGATCAATGAAGCTAAGCTAGTTTTTTGTTTCTTGGTTTAAATTAAAAGGGTGCAAACTAATTGTTTAAAATCATCAATATTTAAAGAGTTGAAATTGTGTACCTCTTTTAATTTTTCTGCAGCTGCCAGTGCTTCAAGATCTTCCTCATTGTCTGATTCTTCATTTTCTTTTGCTATTAAGCACAGCATAGCCTCTTCTCACACATGGGGATTTGGCCTGCTGGCTAGAGCTCATGGCTTCCAACCTGGAGGTCATGGGTTCGATCCCCCCAGAAGTTAGAGGGAAGGCTTTCTCTCCCTAGGATTTATCTTCTAGGCGCTTCTGTGCGTGCATGTGTGTGTGTGTGTGTGAGTAGTGAAAAAAAAAAGCATAGCCTCTTCTCCTTCACTTTCAGAGTCACTTGAGTCATACTCCTCATCACTAAATTTTGATGAGTCAGCAATCATTACTTGTTCTTTATTCCTATCATTTTTTGTTCTTAGAACAATTATAGCAATTGCATCTAGAACTGTGAATGATTTCCTTTGAATAGGTCAATTTCTTTGCTGTCTGACTATCCTTTGGTTTCTTTGGTTCAGGACATTCAGATGAGTAGTGACCAATCTTTCCACAATTGTAACATTCAATTTTCTTCTTATGATTATCTTGAGTGGGATCTGATGTAGATGGGCTGTATTTTCTATCAAATGCTTTCCTTTGATGTTTCATGGCATTTCTGACAGCCATGAATATGAGACTTGGTATATCTTCTTATGAAATAGGTTTGTTAACAGGTTTGGAAGTGATATTTATTTTCTGAAGGGGATTGTTGACAATGGTTTCAATGTCCTGTTGAGTGACTGGTTTGTGTGCAGTTTCCTGAGCAGCTAAGGCTAGAGTTTGTGAAATAGTGGGAACAGGTTGAATTTTTACCATTCCTTCTAGTTCATAAGCCTCAAGATTTCCAAAATTTTGTTCAACAGTCATGGTACTCTATTCTGCTCCTTCTCTAATGGGTAATTCTACCTTCTCATATTCTTATGGAAGATTAGAATATATTTTAAGGCATAGGTCTTGTTGTTCAAATGTTTTTCCATGGTCAGCAATGGATCTGACAAGGTCCTCAAACCTTGGTTTAGCAGCACTAACTTTTTCACCAGGATAGAATTTAAAGTTGTCTAGTTGCCTAAGCAAGTTATACAAATTTTGAGTTCTTACACTGGTGTGTTTAGTGAATTTGGTATTAATAAGTTCCCATGCAGATTTTGCATTTGGTTCTTTAGCAATTTCTTGTGCTAAAGAGTCATTCACACTCTTTTGAAGTATGTTTTTGACTTTTATATTAGCACTAATTAATTGTCTTTCAGATTCAGTCCAATTCTCTAGAGATTTCATTTTACTTTTGCCACCATTTATCTCTGGTTGAATTGGATAGGTGACCTCATTTTCCAGTGCATACCAGTTCCAAATGATGTTTGCATCAATGTAGGTTTTGATTTTTGATGCATATATTTCAAAAGAACCACAGTCATCAATGTGTGGAATGTCTTTCTCACTATTTCTTCTTGGTTGAGGCATGGTGGGTTGAAAAAGGATCCTTCACAAGTTGTTAGACTTTTGATGGTGAAGACAAGCTCTGATATCAATTGAAAGACCCTGTTTACTTGATTAACTAAGATGAGATCAGGTAGTTAAGCTTTGACAGCTAAGATTAGTTCTTGGCTGTCAGATTTTAACTGATTAAATAATAAGAGAATAATTTGCAGCGGAATAAATAATATGAAATAATGTAAAGACAAGGTGATTAGTGTAAGTGTGTGTAGGTGTGTATGTGTTCGTGTGTGATAAATACCAATATAGACACAAGGATTTTAAGGTGGTTCAGAGTTCACTCCTCCTACATCCACCCCCACTGTCAATGTTGACAAGTGAGCTCAATCAACTATAATCTAGGTCGCGTTAAGAATTACAATGATTGAGAAGGCAAGTTCCTTGAACTCCCTCTTCCTAATTAGTACAGTCAATTAGGTCTTGCTTCTTACTAAGCAAATTATAGATTATACACTTAAAGTACAGTCTTAAGTGTTTACAAGTTTTTAGATTATACACTTGTAGTACAGTCTCAAATGTCTACAATTTTGTAACTAAAATTGTTTGGTGTTTATTCACAGGTTTGCAGGTATGCAGGGATTTAAGAAGGGTTGTAATGGAATGGTAAAGGATGTTAAGAAGGGTTGCAGAAGGTTATCAAAGGGATAAGGAGATCATTCCAGGAGCCTTGCTTATATAGGCCACAAAAGAGCCGTTGAGGAGACAAGGCATTCACTTCAGGAGATAAGGCAGCAACTTGGGTGGTTGAAACAGTGCTACATCAGTGCTTTATCTTTGACTGGGAACTGCACAAGCTGATGTTTGCATTTTTATCATGAAGATCTTCTAGAAGAGATGACAGAGCATCATAGGACATCTCTGATATCAATGGATTTACACACAGTTGTTGGTACTGAAGATCTTTGCTGTCAGGATGATAAATCTTTGTTCTTGAGTCTTAGCTGCTGGATCAAGCATTCTTCACTGTCAGATCTAGGTTGAGTAGATGAGTTGATTTGCATCTTTGTGTATGAATGATCTCTATGAGTGTAATAGAATAACTCATGTAATTTATTCTTTGATCAATGTGATTCAAATCTTTACTGTCAGTATTGTCAAGGTATACAGTTAATCTACTTAAAGGTTTTAACTAGATTATTTCACATGGCTATGGCTATTTATTTGATCATAAACTTTATGACATAATAAGCATTTATTGATTAGAAGCCTTAATCCAGAAATGAGCAGGTTGTGATTTATGGGGTTGACATTGATCATTGCTGTCTGACAGTTTACTGTCAGAAGTCTTTTGATATAAACCCTGTTCTTAGATATGTTCCTTTGTCAAAACCACTTAACTATGTTTAAACGTAGTTAGGTCCTAACAATTTTCCCCTTTTTGGTAAAGGAAGATATCTAGGAAGATAAGACTTGCAAGAATACTTATGATTTGAATGCACCAATGAAGAAAAATTACATCTTCTTGATTTAATCAAAAGTACTTAACCAAATACAAGATTTATCCCAACATAGAAAAAAAAACATCATAAAAAATTGTTTAAACAGAAAAAAAATTCAAGAAGGCATAAAAATGACTTAACCATAAGACTTATTCAGAGTTTTCCTCTCTTTCCCTTCTGGCATCCAGGAGTTGATTTCTTTCAAATTCCAGCTCCTTTCTTATCTTGGGTTCCACTCATCTGAAATACATTTCATTGTTCCACTCCCAGCTCATCGCATCATCATATTTGAAAGTTGCATCCTCTCTAGTTTTGAGTTCAGCTCTGGACAGGGGTTCTTGATCATCAAGCAGCTTTAAGTTCCCCCACTTTGATGCTTTCTTTCCTCTTGTGATTGAGCTTTTTGAACCTGCAAAAAGGTTAGAGAATAAGGGGTTTGCTTGAATAACTGAGGATGATTGAGATGGATGAAGAGGGATCACTGTTGTGACATAGTGGACATTTGAGGTGGTAGGTGGAGGCACTTGCTTCTGAGTATGATCTTCTTCATCATCACTAGAGACTATGACTTTTGCAGCAGGCCTGTAAGCTCTCTCCCAAGATTGATTGCATCTTCATCAGATTCTTTGGATTTTCCTTTGGAATTCTTCCCATTTGACTTTGCAAGCACAACTTCTTCCATCATGTGCCTCATCTTTGATATCATTTTTCTGGTGAACTTTTGCATGTCGGTGATGGTTACATAGTAGGGAGGGACATAGTTGAAGGGTTGAAGTTGGTTGGAAAGTCAAGCTGTTGGGATCTTAATTGGGAGGAATAATTGGAGGGGATCCAGGATTTGCTGAAGGAAACATCACTATCATGTGATCCTTTGCAATAACAACCATGATTCTTAACTTGTTGCTGCACATTCTCCAGTATAATTCATGGGATAAGTCAACACACAGAGCATACACAAGATTTGAAGGCATGTAGATACATTCATTGATGTTGACAGATAGAAATTGTGAAAACAAAACTTTATTATTGGAGTGTTTTGCGTCAACCCTAATTTTTCAGTGATCTTACTTGAAATTAAATGTTATATTTCTAAAAAAAAATTGACAACTCAAATTTCAGTCTGGAATGTGCAAATAAAAGTTTGATTTGAAATTGAGGTTTATTTTGGCTAAATACGATTAAAGTCACATCAAAGCGGTACCCTGAAATTTTTGAGAATTACATCTTTCTCTGGCAAATAGATTTTGCCCAAAAGCAAAAACTTGATGAATATGATATCCTACAAAAGCATTTACCAGTCACTATGAAGTGTCTTAGTTACAGGACAATCAAAATGGAACAACAACCGCTCCTCTTTTTCTGGCCTTCTTTTCCTAAATATTAGAACAAGCTACACTACTCTTTACAAGGGTGATATTCTTGATTACTCCACAACAGGTCCATTGGCTGCTACTGAATCTGACATTTCATTTTGTCGAATAACAAAATGGTCAACAATCTTTGTAGTGTTTACGTGATCCTGATGAAACAAAGTTGCCTTCCATTTGCTCGGATGTTTTCTAAGGTGGCTAGGTAGCTATTGCTTTGATTCAATATCCCAATCCGGATCCAGTTTCCATTCCTTTGGAACCTGCATATTCCATTCAATCACTATTAATTTACAAAGGAATAGTTGCTAAATTATGCTAACTACCACACTCTTATTACTCCCTCCGTCCCAAAATACTAGTACTTGTTTTAAATTTTTCACACATACTAAAAACACAATCAATGCTATAAAATATACTCAATTACCATTAGAATTGTAAACCAACAAGTATTTCGGGACAAATTTTTAATTTCAACCTCCTCAAACAACAAATATTTTTGGACAGAGAGGGAGGGAGTATCAATTAATGAAACCCACTTGTTAGTTCTAGAATTATGTTTCTAATTGAAACAAAAATATCCAAGAATGCAACGTACTAGATCTTTTTTACTTGCGACGTCAAAAACTAACGACAATTCCTTTTAAATTGGACACAAAAAATGAAATTGTTAAGAAAATAAAGGTTGGACCATATCCGACTATCTATATATTTTCACTCCAATTGTTAAGAAAATGATATCGACATTTATTTTCAATTAGCTTTTACTACGGATACGGGTGTTGTGAATATCCATGATTATTTTGACTAACAACCATTAACAAATTTAGAAATATTACAATGTGATGATGCAGGAAACTATCCAGATCAGCCTCAGTCGAGCAATTAGGTTGATCTCCAGCTGCTATGACCTGAAATCACGAACACACGACTTGCCAGATGTGTCTCCGGCTAAGACCCTCCGGCGTGATGATGAGATAACGTGTATTAGGCTTATAAATTGTATTGAATAAAGGAATTACACAAATAGCAAATAAAACATTACCTTTGAACGTTGAAAGAGGATCTCGTTGAATCCCTAGGATCACGGAGATAATGCTGGCATAACTGACTCCGAGAAAGTAGGAGATGGTTACAAATAATGACGTGGATTAGCACACGTGTTGGTAGGTTGAGGTCGACTGAATAGTCAAGAGCGACCTGACTTTGTGCCTTGACTTGATGGAAATTGTACAAGTATATGATCGTATGTCGGACAAATCTAAGTCAGGACCAATGATCAATGAGCTAGGTAGTTCGGATGAGTCTTCAACTAGGACTGATTTCCCTGTTTCTTCTTCTTCTGTAGATATGGCGGACCAATGTTAATCGAGCTCCTCCTCAGGCAACATAGTGGATGCCTTCTGCTCGACGGTCGTTCTAGGCCGAAATGAGTGAGGATACGTGGCCCCCAGGCCGTCGGTCGGCAAGAAGAATGCTGAATCAAGGATTAAGATCCTCCATGACTTTTTTGAGATCTCTAGGGAGGATTTCCACTTGACCCTCTTCACGGACAAACAAAGACAGTCGTGGTCTCATTGGGCTCTAAATCCAGCCAGGGTGGCCTTCTACTATGGCCAATTCGAGGATGGGCTACGCCTTCCCCTCGACCCCTTTATCTGCGAGTTTCTGGAGTGTTTGGTCGCTGCCCCTATGCAGCTAGGAGCCAACACCGTGAGGGTCCTGGTATGTTTTACTATAGTCTGTCGGTTTATTGGGTACGAACCGTGCATGAATGTTTACAGAAGATTTTTTAAGGTGGTGGTCAATGATAAGACCTTAGGAATCAGTACTCCGGCTAAGGCCAAAGCCCCCAAATTATTTATCAACTTGCCCAAAAAAGTCTTAAGGTGGAACTCCCCTATGATCTTGGTTGAGAGCAGGAAAGGATGGGCCTTCTCTTTGCCAGAAATGGGTATAAAGGCAATGAAAGAGGAGGACTACTGGGTCCCAAATTGGAGCGATGAGCCTGCTTGTAGGCTAACCCTGGTTGCTCGTAGGAGCACAATCTGTTGGTCCATCCTTAAGTCGGACAAAGACTACTTTATACAGTCCGGTATGATGCTAGGTGGAGATGGAGAGCTAGCCCCCTTAGTGCCCATTATCCAAAGCCTTAGGTACCCTGATTGGGTCATACATGAGAGAGAGAGAGAGAGAGAGAGAGAGAGAGAGATTTGAGAGCCAATGTCACTTCTATAAAAAGACGGCCAACAGCTGCAGACATATCCCTCATTTTGGCGGTTAAGTGTTTACTCGCCTTTTCTTTTACTCATAACTTTTTTGCTTTCATACTTGTTGTGTACTAACTCTTTCCTCGTTGTTCATGCAGTTCTCACCCCCGAGCAGGAGGCAAATATGGATTGCATAGTGAGCATGAGCGACAAGAGAAAGCGTAAGAAAGCCCACGGAGCTGCCAACGCTCGGACCAGCAGAGAGAAGGAAGTTGAAGATCGTAACAAGCTACTTCCTAAGGTCGGTGTGGGGATGGTCCCCATTGATGGGTCAGGGCCCTTGGAGGTCATCGAGCAGGCTACTGATGCTCAGGTTGCAAGAGCTGAGTTGGAGGTCGACCACTTGACCAAGCGGATGTCGGGCTCCAGTCCTCGTCAAGAGCCGGCAGGGGCTGATCCTTCTTCTAACTTTGTTGATTTGGATCTCAACGACGTCAAGCCAGAAGATGAGGAGGATATCCTTCACCTTACCCATCTAAGGAAGAGGTCGCGGGCTGACCAAGGTGATGAGGGAGCTAGATTTTCCTGAGCAATGGTCTCTGCCACCAATCCAACTCCTCCCAAAGCTCCTCAAGTTATCCAAGCCATGGTAGAGAAGCTGAGCAAAGTTCCCCCCTTTGAAGGGGTCGACGTGATGACCCGCCAATACCCCAAGCTGGGGTTAGGGAAGGTTGTAGTTAGAAGGGCAGCGAGCAGGGATCTCCTGGCCCAATTTGCTGAGGAAGGGCTTAGCCCGGAAGAATTTGGAGATAGGTCTGGCCTAGCTCACTCCGAGGTACTCCTTTAGCTTTTACGTTCTTTTTTCTTTACTTTTGCTAGCTTATAATATCATTTCTCTTAGTCGCTTATAATTATGATCATTTGTCGAGCTGACTTTTTATCTTTGCAGTCTCTCGCTCTGGTCGAGCAGGCCAAAAGTAGCTAGAGGGTGGCCATAGAGAGGGAGAAGATCGAAACTGCTCAATATGCTCGGAAATCCCATGAGGTGACCGAGTTGAGAGAGAAACTGGTGGACTCTTCAAGGTTGTCCATGCTAACGCTCTGAAGGATAGGGATTAGGCTGTGGATAATGCTAGGGAAGAGCTCACTCCTCTATGAGAGCAGGTCAATTTGTTGAAAGGGGAGGCCGTGACTGCCAAGCTGGAGAGGAACAAGCTGGAGAGTGACCTGACTACGATGACTGCCTTTGTCCAAGAGCGTAATTCTCGAATAATGAAGATGGATGAGGCCCAACAGGCAGCTCGAGCTAAGTGGGAGGAAGAAGCCAAATCTAGGGAGAAGGCTAGAGGGGAGGCCACGATTGAAGCATTCAAGCACAGTGATGAGTGCTACAACATCATAGTTAGCCGAGCTAAGGCTTTCTATGATGTTGGGCACCAGCACATGGCCCGCCGGGCAATTGTGGATCCCTCTGTCGACCTGCCAGTTGACATGTTAGCCAAATGGGCCTCAGAAGAGCAGTATGATGAACAAGATCACCTTGGCCACTCCCTTGTGCCTTAAAATGATAACGAACTAGCTCTCAAAGCCCAGTAGGACAGGGAAGACGAGCTGGAGCCCTGGGTCGCACCTCCCATTGAGTCTAGGAACTTCAATGTCATCCTCAAGGAGCTCGATGAGGCTGAGGAGATGGATGAAGACAAGGTCACACAAGATCAAGTTTTTGAAGATGTCGAACATCAAAACCAGCAACAACAGGAGCAAGAGCAGCCTACTGACGCCCAAGATAGTTAATCTTTTATTGTCTTCACTTTGAATTTGTAACAAACAAGTTTCATAACAATCTTTCACTTTATTCCTGTAGTCAATGCCTTGGCCCGGTTTGGGAGGCACTTAACTCGTAACTTCTTTCGTATTTGTACAAGTCCTAGCCCCTTTTTTGGGGGACTTTAATTTTAATACTAGTTAACTGTTTGAGTCCTTCTGCTTAGATCCATGCTTCTGTTTGTATGTCAAACTAGGGTAAAACAAGAAATTGATTTAAGGAACGAGACTGACATAACTTTTTGGTCGAACTTGTTTGAGAACGAGGTCGATCTAAAACTTAGTCGAGTCTGTTAAGAGAACGAGACTGACTTAGGTCTTCAGTCGGACCTGTCTAAGAACGTGGTCGACTGAGGACTTCAGTCGAGTCTTTTTAATGGAACGAGGCTGACTTAAGTCTTCAGTCAGACCTATTTAAGAACGAGGTCGACTTAGGACTTCACTCGAGTCTATTTAATGGAACGAGGCTGACTTAAGTCTTCAGTCGAACCTGTTTAAGAACGAGGTCGACATAGGACTTCAGTCGAGTCTGTTTGATGGAATGAGGCTGACTTAAGTCTTCAGTCGGACCTGTTTAAGAACGAGGTCAACTTAGAACTTCAGTCAAGTCTGTTTAATGATTCGAGGTCGAACTGATGGTCAGGAATATTTTGAACAAAGTACAAAAGTAATACAATCTGTGAATAGAACTTTCATTTTATTGATGAAGTGGGTCGTTACATACAATGCTCAATCAGAAGTAATATTTAACTAAGCGGCTAGTATGCCACGGATGTTTTAGCTCGTCACCACCTACATGACCAATCATATAGGTCCCTTCCCTAACAATTGGAGTCACGATGTAGGGTCCCTCCCAGTTAGGAGATAACTTGTTCTGTTTAGCCTTCCATCCTGCTACCTCGATCTTCCTCAGCATGTAGTTCCCAACATTGAACGACATTTTCTTGACCTTCTTGTCATGATAGCCCTTGGTTTTCTGTTTGTAGTTCACCATTCTGAGCTGAGCAGTCACCCATTTCTCTTCTAGCAAGTCCAAGTGGAGCAACCTATTGGAGTCATTCTGATTCTGATCAAATAGAGTTGTAGGAAGTCGTAGCTCTGCAGGTGCCATAGCTTCTGATCCAAAAGTAAGGGTGAATGGGGTCTCTTGTAGGCCCCCTAGTGGTTGTGCAGACTGCCAAAAGAGCAAGGGGCAGTTCGTCCATCCATCTACCAGCTCGACCAGTGAGGCCCTTACTTAATGCTGATAAGACAAGTTTGTTCTCTGCTTCTACTTGTCCATTACCTTCGGGATATTTGACTGAAGACTTCCAATGCTTGACCCCCAATCTGTTCATCTCTATTTCGAATGATGTGGAAAAATGTAGCCCGTTGTCTGATACGATTACATGTACGTCACCCCAAAATGACACCAAATATAGTTGTGTATAAAGTTGATGGCGTTTTCCTCTATAATCTTGGCCAAGGGCTTTGCTTTGATCCACATCATGAAGTAGTTAATGGCTACGATCACGTACCAGCAGTTTCCAAGGGCGGGTGGGAAGGGTCCGATTAAATCTGCCCCCCACATGTCGAACGGCCAAGCAGCAACCATAGGTGTTTGCTCGATAGTTGGGAACTTTAGTAGGTCAGCATACCTCTGACACTTGTCACATTTCCTCATGAATTCACGAGCATCCTCCCTTAGGTGAGGCTGGTAGTATCCCAAGGTAAGTATTCTGTCTGCCAACGTTCTGGCCCCCGGGTGTCCACCATATACCCCACAGTGTACCTCGTGCAAAAGTTGGGTGACTTCTATAAGATAAACACACCTTAATAGCGGCTTTATGAAAGATTTTTAGAATAATGCATCTCCATGTATGACAAATCTAGGGGACTTCTTCTTGATTGCCCTAGCTTTTTGCTCGTCGGATGGTAGCTCGCCTGTTTCTATGAAGGCCTTCATCTCGCCAATCCAACAGTTAGAACTGCTGACCGAGCATAGAACCTGCACTCTTTCGTATGCTGGATGCTCTAAGTATGAGATTGGTTCTCCACTTTGTTCTTCTGATGTGGCCAGTTTGGAGAGTAGGTCGGCTAACTCGTTATCTTCACGACTTACCCGTTGTATTTCCCAAAATTCCAAATCTTGGACTAACCTCTTCACCAGCTCGCAGTATTTGACTAGAATGGGATTAAGTACTTCGTATTCTCCCTTAACTTGGTTCACGATCAATTAAGAGTCACAGTGAGCCCCGATCTTGGTTGCCCCAAAACATCTGGCATACTCAACTGCTGCGATCAAGGCCTCATATTCAGCCTAGTTGTTGGAGGCCTGGAACTTAAACCTAAGAGCTTCTTCTTAGACTTTACCTGTTTCTGGCTCGATCAAGACAATTCCAGTCCCACTGAAATTCTTAGTAGCAAACCCGTCTGAGTAAACCTTCCAGCAATCGTCGGGCAAATTGACTGCTTGCTGGTTCGACTTTTCTTTCCCCTTTATGCTCTCTTTTGGGGCGCTCTCTTTGCTATCTTCTTTGGTGAACGTTAGCTCGACCAAAAAGTCTGCCAAAGGTTGATCTTTCAAGGCCTTTCGAGGTCTGTACTCAATGTCAAATTCTGTCAGCTCGATGGACCAATTAAGCAGTCGACCTGAACTTTCCGGCTTGTGCAATATCTTCCTCAACGGAGCATTTGTCAGCACGATAATGGGGTGAGCTGAGAAGTATGCCCGTAATTTTCTAGCTGCAATCACCAAGGCGTAAGCCACTTTCTCGAAATTTTAATATCTTCCTTCAACGTCGGACAAGGACTTGCTCACATAATAAATTGGCTTTTGAAGCCCGCTTTCCTCTCTGACCAACACTGCTGCCATAGCTCAATCTCCAGCTGAAAGATAGATGTATATGCTCTCTCCTTGAACCGGACCACTCAGCAATGGGGGAGAAGCGAGGTACTCCTTAAGCTATTGGAATGACGATGAACATTCGATCGTCAATTCAAATTTTTTCGTCCCCCTCAAAGTTTTGAAGAAGGGGAGAGACCTTTCTGCCGACTTAGCTATGAAGCGACCCAATGCTGCCACTCTACCATTCAGTCATTGCACCTCCTTAATGCATGTAGGTTCTTGCATCTCTACCAAAGCCTTTATTTTTTTGGATTGGCTTCAATATCCCTCCGAGAGACCATGAACCCCAAAACTTGCCAGCAGCTACCCCAAAGACACACTTGCTCGGTTTCAGCTTCATGTCGTTTGCTCGCAGATTGGCGAACGTTTCCCTTAGGTCAACCTCATGAAGACCAGCCTTGGTTTTAATAACCATGTCGTCGATGTAGGCCTCCATGTTTCGGCCAATCTGGGAAGCAAAGACCTTATTCACCATTTGTTGATAGGTAGCTCCATCATTCTTCAGCCCAAAGGGCATTTTTGTATAGCAGTATACCCCTCCAGTAGCTTGGAAGGCAGATTTTTCTATGTCATCCTCATGCATCCTGATCTGATGGTACCCCCAATAAGCATCGAGGAAACTGAGGGTGGCATGTCCGGCTATCAAGTCAACCAGCTTGTTGATCCTTGGAAGTGGATAGCTGTCTTTTGGGCAAGCTACATTTAGGTCGGTGAAGTCGACACACATTCTCCACTTGCCATTAGCTTTCTTGACCATCACAACATTAGCTAGCCAGGTAGTGTAGGAAGCCTCCTTGATAATACCTGAACTAAGAAGTTTGTTTACCTCTTGTTTGATGGCAGTCTCCTTGTCTGCAGCAAAGATTCTCAGTTTTTGACTTTTGAATTTGATGGTGGGATTGACCTCCAAACGATGTACAGTGACCTCCTATTTGATTCCTCTCATGTCTTCAACCCGCCAAGCAAAGACGTCAATAATTTCTTTCAATAGGTCAACTATCTCTGATCTTTCCTCTGATGATAGTTGTCTTCCTATTCTGATGAGTTGCTCGGGTAAGAATGATTGGCTACTATTTCTTCCAGCTCGTCAACAGGTTCCAGCTCCGGGCCATCTCTGAACTATAAGGTCTCGATGATAATCTCTCTAACACTTCTCCTTTCTTCAGCTCCCAAGTGTGGAGCTTCTGCCTCAATCATGCCATCTAGATCGGCAGCAATTTCCCTACTGGTGGCCCCCGAGTTATGGTTGACTTGAAGGCTTAGGTCGCCCATGACGATTTGGTTAACCATAACTGTATATGCTGCGAACCCTGTATTGTCAGAGAGACGTGTCAGCTCAGTCATGACATGGTCATATGAGGGATAGGTCGTCTCTTCAACACATTGGATCGTGGATAACCTTGAGGTAGTAGTGACAGATTTGGTGAGCTTCCAGCTCGCTTCAGGAGTTTCAATTTCTAGCTCCCTCTTCTTCTTAGACCGTAATACATGATCTAGGTACTCTCTGGCCATGCTAAGTACGCATCCCACTCCCAACATGGTGGGAAACTTTACTCTCTGGTGGGGAATTGAAGGACTATTCCTAGCGCGACCTGCCCAGGTATACCAAAATAGCAACATAATCACTAACGACATCAATTATGATAAAGGTTACCTTGGCTACTGTCCTCAAAAGATGTTGTCCAATATCAACCTCTAGTTCGATCTCTCCCTTGGCATCCACTCGGTGATCGATGAAACCTTCCAATCGACCTACGTAAGGTGACAATCTGACATCCGTTAATCCCATATCGAGAAAGGTCTTGTAGTAGAGGATATCTTTGCAGGCCCCTGTGTCGACCAAAATTCTACTCGACGTGCAGTCATCGATCAACCCTAGAATCACCAAAATCTGCTCCCTAGCAATCATGCTGGTAGCCGGCTCGTAGGGATAAAAACTGATCACTTCATCTGGAACACAGCTTCTAGGAGGCACATAAGGAGCTTTGATCAGCTGAAAAATTTTATGTTTTAGGGCGGTGTTGCTTGTCTTTCAGCGATTACCCCCAAAGTCAGTCTAGGTTGCCTTGGCTCTGGCACACCTCTGGCAGGTAGATCTCCTCCTGCAGGGCGACCTCCTTTAACAAACCTTTCCAGCCTTCCTTTGTCCACCCACTTTTGGATGATCCTCTTCAGACTCATACATTCTTCAGTAGTGTGTCTGGTATGCATGTGATATTCACAGTACTTACCATTGTCCCTTCTGAACTTATTCTGAGCATTCATAGGGGCTGGGGGCCTAGGTCGACTGTTTCAGAAATGGAGTCGACTAAAGGGGGACTAGTAAAAAACAATGACAACAAGGGGAAGAACTGGACTAGGGCGACAGAAAGGGTCCCTGAAAGCTTCACCCACTTACTGTCAGTCGAACTGACAGTAATCAACGAATATTCCTCGAATATTCGTTGCTATATAGCGACGGAATAATTTTGGCGTCAACTTTACCGACGGAATTGAATTTCGTCGCTGACTTCCGTCGCTAAAAACGAATATTCCTCGAATATTCGTTTCATTACCGCCACTAGATTGGCGCCTGATTTATCGACGGAATATTCCGTCGCTAGTGCTTTCTCAGCGGCGAAATTATTCTGTCGGTGAAAATTTAATATTTTTTTTTATTTTTTTAAATAAACCAGCGATGGAATATTTTCGTCGGTGATAAATTAATTTTGTTTTTTATTTTTTTTATTTATCAGCGACAGAAATTATTCCGTCGGTAGAAATTAAATATTTTTTAATTTTTTTTTTCAATAAACCACCGACGGAATATTTCCGTCGGTGATAAATTAATTTTTTTTATTTTTTTTATTTATCAGCGACGGAAATATTTCGTCGGTGAGTATAACATTTAATTTTTAATTATTTTTAATTAATCAGCGACAGAATAATTCCGTCGGTATAAATTAAATATTTTTAATTTTTTTTAAATAAACCAACGACGGAATATTTGCATCGGTGATAAATTAATTTTTTTTTTTAATTTATCAGCGACGAATATATTCTGTCGGTGATTATAGCATTTCATTTTTAATTATTTTTAATTAAACAGCGACGGAATAATTCCGTCGGTGATTATAACATTTAATTTTTAATTATTTTTAGAACTAATTAACAAAATAACTAACTGAAAACATTAAAAAATTTAATTGGAAACGTTAGAAAATTGACTGGAATTTCAAAAAAGTAACTGAAATTTTGAAAAACTAACTGAAAACGTTAAAAAAACTGACTGAAATTCTAAAAAACTAATTGGAAACGTTAAAAAACTGATTGGAATTTCAATAAACTAACTTAAAACGTTAAAAAACTGACTGAAAACGTTAAAAAACTAACTGAAAACGTTAAAAAACTTACCTTTTTCTAAAAAACTAACTGAAAACGTTAGAAAACTTATTAGGGTTTATGGGTATAGGGTTTAGGGTTTAGGGGTTAGGGTTTAAGGTTTAGGGATTAGGATTTAGGGGTATAGGGTTTAGGATTTATGGTTTATGGGTTAGGGTTTAGGATTTAGGGTTTAGGGTTTAGGGTTTAGGGTTTAGGGGTTAGAGTTTAGGGTTTAGGGATATGATTTAGGGGTTGGGGTATAAGTATATGAGATTTGAGATTTAGGGTTTAGGGTTTACGCTTAGGGTTAGAGTTTAGGGTTTAAGGGTATAAGTATATGAATTAGGGTTTAGGGGTTGGGGTAGTAGCGGTAGTAGTGGTGGTAGTGGTAGTAGTAGTAGTGGTGATAGTGTGGTAGTAGTGGTAGTAGTGGTGGTAGTGGTAGTAGTAGTGGTGGTGGTAGTGGTGGTATGCGTAGTAGTATTAGTAATAGAAGTGGTAGTAGTGGTGGTAGTAGCGGTACTGGTGGTAGTAGTGGTGGTGGTAGTGATAGTGGTGGTGGTAGTACGTAGTGGTGGTGCGTGGTGGTGGTGGTAGTAGTGGTTGTAGTATATAGTAATAGTTGTGGTGGTATAGTAATGGTGGTAGTGGTAGTGATAGTAGTGGTGGAGTGGTGGTGGTGATAGTGGTGGTAGTGGTAGTAGTAGTAGTAGTGGTGGTAGTGTGGTAGTAGTGGTAGTAGTGGTGGTAGTTGTAGTAGTTGTGGTGGTGGTAGTGGTGGTATACTGTAAGTACCCAAATTTGGCTCATGCCTTCCGGTTAAATTTCCCGGCAATTTCGGTAAGTTTCCCGGTAATTCCCCGGACCTTCCTAGTGTTCCGGAAATATTCCGGAACTGCTTTTAATTAATCAAGGGCTGAAAGGGAGCCTTCCTAATTAAGAAACACGTTTTTCTTAATTAGGAGGAAGTTTATAGAATTTGCCACCTTGCATGGTTCTAGAAATGCTGAGTCATTGTGGATAATGCCGCACGGCTGCATTAGCTCGAGGTCCCTAGCCGCACGGCCTCATTGGCGATTTCCAGACTGCCTATAAATAGAGCCCTCCTCTACCCATTTTAATCATCCACAAAAGGCATCAATCTCTCATATTACGAAGAAATTCTCCCAAGAAGCTGCTGGAAGTCCAAGAAGGTGAAGAAGAAGGCCAAGAAGCTACCTCCCTCCTCCTTGAAGATCCAAGATCAACCTCTCCTCCTAGCTCCATCCAAAGAAGAAGGAAGCCATTGGTAACCTCGCACGCCCTAACCTTGCATCCTAATTGCTTTATAAATTGCTCATTGCATTGCCTTTATATTGCTTGGGACTTGGTAGATTAAAGATCACATCTTTATATTCCCCCTTCCCCTTTTGCATGCATTAGACATCATTTGTCATAAAAATGTAGTCTTTCCCCATAAAGGTGCATCCTTTGCACCTAAAACCCCCATTTTCCAATAAAAATGTCATCTTTATGCATCCTTTGCATATAAAAATCAAATCTTTTTAATCAAAATGCATCCTTTGCATTCAAAATACCTTTTCCAAGCATCATTTGCTTTAAAGATCATGTCTTTACCATAAACTAGCATCATATGATTTTCAAAATGCCATCTTTATGCATCATTTGCATAATGAATTCCAATTTCTTCATAAAAATGCATCATTTGCATAAAAATCATATCTTTATGCATCATTTGCAATAAAGATCATTTCTTTGAATCAAATGCATCATTTGCAACCCAAAAATGTCATCTTTTCACTAAAGTGTCATTTTTATCATGCATTTCCCCCATTCCCCCATTAGTAACCTCGGAACGGACCGATGTAAAAGATCCTATCTTTACATCGTTCCTTTCATAAAGGTTTCATAATCTCTTTAGAAAGGGACACCTTTGAACCCTATATCTCCGATTATCACTTAAGATGTGTATGAAGCATCTATACGAGCTCAACCATCTTAAAGTGTAGGATTGATGGGCTAAGGACCCTCCTTTTCTAAAGAACCTCATCTTTGACTATAAAGAGAGTCATTCTCTCGATCACGCAAGTCCCAAGGTCCAAAAAATGCGATGATCACAAGTCCAAGATGAGGGCGGGATCATAATCCCGAATACATAAAATCCAAGAAATCCCGAGCGACAACCAATAAATGGTTTGTACGTTCGGAAGACGACTTGGGACATTCCCTCCTCCTTATTTTCAAACACATGCACACAAGAAAGCACGCAAGCAAGCACGATTAATGGGATCTTGGGAGACTTGCTCCGGCAAGGCACCTTGGGTGAACGACGACCCGTTCTTCCCAAGGGGTAACTTAACCTCCGAACCCATAAAACCTTTTTTTCAAAGTTTTGAGGTAATCAAAATGGCGTGGCGACTCCGTTTTTCTAATTAAACCGAATGTCTTCAAACTCGCGTGAATCCAACAAATACACAAAAATTTGGGACACACATTCACATATACGTAGTAGTATTAGTAATACTAGTGGTAGTAGTGGTGGTAGTAGCGGTAGTGGTGGTAGTAGTGGTGATGGTAGTGATAGTGGTGGTGGTGGTACGTAGTGGTGGTATGTGGTGGTGGTGGTAGTAGTGGTTGTAGTAGTAATAGTTGTGGTGGTATAGTAATAGTGGTAGTGGTAGTGATAGTAGTAGTGGAGTGGTGGTGGTGATAGTGGTGGTAGTGGTAATATGATGGTAGTGGTGATAGTGGTAGTGGTGGTACGTGGTGGTGGTGGTGGTGGTAGTACGTAGTGGTGGTAGTAGTAATAGTTGTGGTGGTATAGTAATGGTGGTAGTGGTAGTGATAGTAGTGGTGGAGTGGTGGTGGTGGTAGTGGCGGTAGTGGTAATAGTAATGGTAGTGGTGATAGTGGTGGTGCGTGGTAGTGGTGGTAGTAGTGGTTGTAGTAGTAATATATAGTTGTGGTGGTATAGTAATAGTGGTAGTGGTAGTGATAGTAGTGGTGGAGTGGTGGTGGTGGTAGTGGTGTAGTGATAATAGTGATAGTAGTAGTGATAGTGGTGGTGGTGCGTGGTGGTGGTGGTAGTAGTGGTGGTAGTAGTAATAGTTGTGGTGGTATAGTAATGGTGGTATTGGTAGTGATAGTAGTGGTGGAGTGGTGGTGATGGTAGTGGTGGAGTGTTGTACGTGGTGGTAGTAGAGGCGGAATAATTATGTTGGTGTTAATTAGGTTTTTTTAAATTTGTTTAGCTCTATTTTGATTTTATTTTAATTTATGATTTATTTATTTTTTAAAAATAATATTTATTGACTTATATTTATTTTTTTGAGAGTAATTTAAAATAATTTTCATGTTTTATATAAATCAGTGTTCTAAAAGACCCGCCTAAGGGCGCCTAGTCCCCGCCTAGGCGCTAGGCCCCTCTCCAACGCCTAGTTCTAAGCCCCGCCTAGGTCCCGACTAATTCCGACTAGTCCCCGCTTAGGCGCTAGGCCCGACTCCACCGCCTAGCATCCGCCTAGCGCTTTTTAGAACCTTGATATAAATAAAAATAATGATAATTATTTAATTAAGATGAAGACGTCGTCACCATTATGTCTAGACGAGTCCTTTACATCAACGAGGTCAAATATGGCGTGCTTCTTAACACCTCGCACAGCATCTCGCCAATCACAATTGAACAAGACAACATTGTTTCCACCCAAATACTCCACCTCGACTACTTCTTTCATGACGCCATAATAATCAAGATTTCCTTTGAGCTTCACACCGCTATTCCACTTTAATTTAGAGCCCCCATAAGCTTTGGTATGAAACACATAGCCATTCACGAAATAACCGTTGTATAAATTAACGTTCAAGTACGGAGTTCCTGCTAAATGTCTTAACCTCGCAGCTTTGGCATCACCCGGATGTTCAGCTATCTATAAGACAATATGTAACCAATTTAATACAATTTTAAGATTGAATGTTTAAAAAAGTGTATAGAATAAATTTGAATGAAACGAAATATTTACATATTTCCTTAGCCAGTTTGGAAATTCTCCGTCTGTCCTAGTTGCGATGAGTTCTGGAGATAAATCCTGAGCTAAATCTTCAAAACATTCTGCAATAGGGTTAAACAAGGCATTTCATATGCAGGTAATTAAACATGCATAATTTAATCGACGAGGCGTAAACATAACATCAATGACTTACTTGATATATTCCCCAACCTCGTCACAATTAAGAAGAACATAGAGTGAGACCGCGGCAAACTCTTTAGTGGTTAACGTACGCGTACAACCCCTTTACCGAGGAACCGACCAGGGGATGAAAATACAGAGATGTTTCCATTAGACGGACAACCACCATCATAATTGCGGCCTACCCTAGTCAATCTCGTATCAACATCAGGAGAAAAATAAGTTCCGACAAAGGCAACAATCTCATCTATAATAACTGCCTCTGAAATTGAGGCCTCGACCATGGCCCTATTGCTCATCTTCCTTTTCAATTGGCCTAGATACCTAAAAGTCATCCGTAGATTAAAACATAAACAATGTTAAAGAAGGTATGTTGTTAACGCTCAAATTGTTTAGAAATAGAATAAATTCAATTACCTCTCAAATGGATACATCCATCTGTATTGAACTGGACCACCGACTCTAGCTTCGTATGCCAAGTGGATCGGTAAATGCTCCATAGAATCAAAGAATGAAGGAGGAAATATCTTCTCAAGTTTGTACAAAGTCACTACGATGCTCTCCTCAAGCTTTTTCATGTGATCAACACGCAGTGTGGTCGATGTTAACGCTAGGAAAAACTTACTTAACTCTGTTAACGCCACCCAGATATTGTCAGGCAAAAGACCCTTGAGAGCAATCGGAAGTAGTCTATCCAGTAAAATGTGGCAATTATGACTCTTCAAACCCTGCACTTTCCCCTCCTCTACATTGACACAGTTACCAATGTTAGACGCATAACCATCTGGAAGCTTTAAATCCTTGAGCCATTTCAGGATGAGGAGTTTGTTTTCCTTAGTTAGCACGTATTGAGCTACCGGTCTAACTGGTTTACCATTAACGTATGCCATCTCTAAGGCAGGCCGCTTACAGATTTCCTTAAGGTCCATTCGACTTTTTTCTGTGTCTTTAGTTGTTGCCTTGAAATCCATCAACGTGTTAAAAACATTATCGAATATATTCTTCTCAATGTGCATCACGTCAAGGTTATGTCGAATGAGATTTGTTTTCCAGTATGGCAGCTCCCAAAATATACTCCTCTTGGTCCAGCTATGGGAAGTCCCAAACCCTTGTATTTTGGTCTTCGAAAACTTTTTCCCCCAACGAGGATCGGGCAATCTAGATACCTCCCTATAGATCGTGTCACCACTGAAACGAATCGGGGCCTCATCATGGTCAATCTTGTTCTTTTTAAACGCATTCTTCTGGGTCCTGAATGGGTGGTCCTCCGGAAGAAATTGTCTATGGAAATCGAACCAACATGGTTTTCCAGAGTGCTTGAGCGTGAAAGACTTTGTGTCACTCATACAATACGGACAGGCCAACTTCCCGTGGGTGCTCCAACCCGATAACATCCCATATCCAGGGAAGTCATTAAATGTCCACATCAACGCAACCTTCATGCTGAAATTCTCTCGCTTGAAAGCATCCCACGTTTCGACCCCATCCTCCCAAAGCTGTTTCAATTCGTCCATCAAAGGTCGAAGATAGACGTCAATGTTCCTCCACGGGCTATTTGGTCCGGGGATGAATAACGACAAGAACATGTAGGGATCACTCATACACAATCAGAGGGGAAGATTGTAGACAGTGGCTATAACCGACCAACAAGAGTAAGATTTTGCCCTAGGACCAAACGGATTGAAACCATCAGAGCAGATGCCCGTATATTTCTTGCTTCAGACGCAAAGTCATGATAAGTCTTATCAAAGTGTTTCCATGCCTCCCCATCACTGGGATGAATCAACACACCCTCTTCACGCAAACTTTCCTTATGCCAACACATTGCTTCTGCAGTAGATTTAGACGCGTAGAGGCGTTGCAGTCTAGGAATCAACAGCATGTAACGCAACTGCTTATGAGGTTGGTTTTTCTTGTGTTTTGAACTACCCCTACGATTTGGATTATATCTACTTTGTCCGCAAATTGAACACTCTGTCTTCTGTGAATCTTCCTAGTAGAATAGCATACAGTCATTCTTACACGCATCAATCTTTTCATAACATAGCCCAATCTGCCCAACCAACTTCTTTGTCTCATAAAAATTTAATTAAATTATATTAATTCAGCGACGGATATTTCCGTCGTTGTATTAATTCATTTTAATTAAATTTTTATTTTCACCGGCGGAATATTCCGTCCCTGGAATAAAAATTTAATTAAATTATATTAATTCAGCGACGGAAATTTCCGTCGCTAATATCGAAAGATCACCGACGGAATATTAATCCCGTCGGTAAAATCAAAAGTATACCGACGGAATTTGGTCCGTCGGACCACTGCGGCGGGATGGTAGCGGCGGACCACCGACGGAATTTTTCCGTCGGTAATTACCTTTAGCGACGAAATTGTGACTTTAGCGGCGGAAATTTCCGCCGCTAAAACGTGTTTTTCTGGTAGTGTGTGAGATCTTCCTCGATCTGGTCGACCAACTCATTGAACCGTGTAAAATAACTCATTGTACTTTCTGTTTTACCTTGAGTCATATTGTTCAGATCGATGACTGTCTTCTTACGGGCCCCAGCCGTAAGAATCTATCCAAGAATTTTTTCCTCATGTACTCCCAAAGGTGATGCAGCCAGTAGTTAGGCCACAAAACCAAGTAAGTGATGCACCAGTGAAGGTGCTAGTGAGTGCCTTGCACAGTATGTCGTCCTCAGAGGAGACTAGTCACATCGTGGCCTTGAAATGCTGCATATGATTTAAGGCATTGGTCGCGCTTGAATATTTGTCTAACACAGGCAATTTGAAACCTACGGGAGGCCTTTGGTCGAGCAAATCTTGGGACAATGGCCGAAGAGTACTGTAGTTTCGTTCGGCCTTCCCATCAGTCTCCTTCCTATCTGCCTCCATATTATCCAACCTTCTCTCAAGTTGAGAAGCTCCCTAACATCCAGGTCACTTCTTTGACGTAAGACAGAATTGGACTTTTATCTCTCATCCCTGTGGGGCTCTCTTCTAGAGATGGTCTGTTGTCTGTCATTTCGTGGGGGTGTCACCTCTCTCTCCTTTCCCGACGGGACAGCGACCTTTCTCCCCTTGAGGGCGACCTATGTCAAGCCCTATCACCGGTAAGCCTCCTCCTCTGAGCTGAGTCAGCCTCTTGTTCCCTCTGCTGGTTGAGCCTATCTCTTAGGTTGCCAGTCGGGTCAATGGAAATATGGGAGGGAGGAGGCATCTCGATCCTTGGTTTCTCAGCAGACGGCCTGGGACCTCCGTTAGTCCATAGTGGGAAGTGATAGAAGGAGCTACTCTTTGTGACCTCCTATCATCGTTGTTTGGAGACTCAGGTATCTCCAGCAACTCGTCTTGCACATCGAGCAAGATTTGTAGTATTCTAGCTCGCTCCAGCAGAATTTCCTTCCTACTAGGGTGATTAGTTGAGGGACTTGGAATGTTGCCTGCAACCGTTAAACCCACTTAGACCCTCTTAACCGGCTGATTCGTCCCTTGATTAGGCATAGGCCTTTTCTGCCTTCTGTCATCCTGCAAACCTTCACAGTCGGCCACACTATTAGAACGAGTGGCTCTCCTAGGGGGATTGCCTGGTGGAGGAGGAGGTAAATTAGCAGTCCTATTCCCAGTGCCTGCCTCAATGTTCCTTACTTTTCTACTGAGTATTAGATCACTGGAGGAAGATGCGGTACGTCCGTCAGAAACCATGATTTTGGTTTGATTAGAATTTCAAGGTCTAGCGTATATCGTTCCCGGCATTGGAAACAAACTGATGATGCAGGAAATTGTCCAAATCAGCCTCAGTCCAGTAATTAGGTTGATCTCCAGCTGCTATAACCTAAAATCACGAACACACGACTTGCCGGATATGTCTCCGGCTAAGACCCTCCAGCGTGATGATGAGATAATGTGTATTAGGCTTAGAAACTGTATTGAATAAAGGAATTACTCAAATAGCAAATAAGAGATTACCTTTGAATGTTGGAAGTTGTTAGGTATTTATAATGTTGAAATAGGATCACGTTGAATCCCTAGGATCACGGAGATAATGCTGGCATAACTGACTCCGAGAAAGTAGGAGATGGTTACAAATAACGACGTAGATTAACACACGTGTTGGTAGGTCGAGGTCGACTGAATAGTCAAGGGCGACCTGACTTTGTGCCTTGACTTGATGGCAATTGTACAAGTATATGATCGTATGTCGGATAAAGCTAGGTCGGGACCAATGATGGTCGGACAATGAGCTAGGTCGACTGATAGATGATGGGCCATTGGCAATGTAGCAATTAGACCGGCCCATTCAATAATGAGTAGACCGGTGACTGAAATGTTGGGCTTCATTCGTTGGGTCTGGCCCGTCACATTTATTTCGTTCACAATGAAATTTAAATTATGATTCATAAACAAATCTTTGAGAAACTCTATGATCACGAAAATCAAGTGAGTATGATGGATGCAATTTGCTTAAATAAGAGAGAAAATGAGAGGGGGTGTAAGCACCCAAATCCGGATCGCCAAAATCCGTTAGAAGTTAATCGGAATCCGTTAACTGGCCCGCTCCAGGTTAACCAGAACCCGTTAAGCTCTCGTTGCCAACCCAATGACACGTCTCGGGACTGCCCCGTGCATCCCAATGTCAAAGCGTACTCAACACACGTCGTCGCACATAAAAGTACGGCTTTTCCTGAAAAACGCACTTTCCGGCACTTTTCGGGGGCGTTTCGGACATTTTCCGGACAGTTATTTTAAAAACGGATAAAACCGGGAAATAATGGGACGAACTCCCATGGCCTGTGAGTCACAGGGACACGTGGCTTGCATGCCACAGCTCCCTAGTCACCTTTCAATCAATTTCAGAGTGAAAAGACAAAAATACCCCTGGTATACAGTCTCAGTCCGACCGGACTCATTTGCAGACATTTCAGAAATTGCCAGCAAGTCCCTCCAATTTCCAAATTTCACAAAACTCCCTGGATTTCACCCTCAGTCCATCCGGACTCATCATGAATTTTCACCTATAAATACAGAGGCTGTCAAAGCCATTTACAACAACAAAAAAATCACTCCCTTTCCCCATAACCCACGGCCTAAATTGGTTCCACCCCTTCCCGAGCCCCTATTTTACCTCGTTTTGCGTGAAAACTCCATATTTCGATCAAATGCGGCCCCCGCCACCTCAAACACCGTTTCAAACACACTTTTGTATCCCGTATACGCCCCCCCCCCCCGAGCCAAAGGAGCCGACCCTAGCCATAAGTAGCTCCCTCTCTCTTTAAACTCTCGTTCCGTCTCGGTTTACGCGCCAGTCGCTACAACCATTTCAGACGACGTTGTTGAAATGTAGACGTCATCGTCTAACGGGGTCCGATACGTTTTAGTCCGCGATCCTCTTCTCTTCCCGTAAGAGAAGTAATCTCGGGTTAAAACGGCGTTTCGGCCCCGTTCCGTTTACTTTTATGTCATTTACCAATTCCGGATCGTTTGATCCGTCGATCGTCATTTACTTTCCATGTCATTTACAAATTTTGGATTGTTTGATCCGTCGAATGTCCTTTACTTTCATGCAACTTTACAATTTCGAGCCGTTTGGCTCGTCGATCGTACTTTACAATTCCGAGCCGTTTGGCTCGTCGATCATACTTTACAATTCCGGATCATTTGATTCCGCACTTTAAATACTGTCATTTACAAATTCCGACCCGTTTGGATCGTGATAGTATTTACCTTTCAAAGTCCGAGTCGCAACCCGATTCATTGATCGCATATCATTTAATGCCTTTTTCCCGTAAAAATGCTAAGAATGTAATGCCCGATTCAAAACCGGAGTTTGACCTTCGAACTCTCTTTTCAAAATACGCGAAATGACGTTTGGCATCCAAACGCTCATCTTCAAACTTAAAAGCCGCCATTTGACACTCAAAATCATTTAATACGTTTTTCCCGTAAAATCGTTAACAATGACACACCCGGTTCAAAACCGGAGTTCGACCTTCGAACTCTCTTTCAAAAACGCGCAAAATGACATTTGACATCCAAACGCTCATTTTCAAACTCAAAACCGACGTTTGACATTCAAACGCTCGCCCTTTTCAAACAAGATCCCATAATCAACGTTTGACATTCAAACCAAGATTAAGCTTGTCATTCAAGCCCCCATTTCAAAAATACAAACACACACACACGGACACGATTTCGAGAAAGGTAGAAAGACTCGTCATACGAGGCATTTCGGGTGATCTCAATATACTCTTCCCGAAACGTAACCTGACCTCCGAACCTAACAATCTCTGGTACTCAAAAAGCTTTTTACTTGTTTTTGCTACCAATAAAAATGACCCCCCGTTTTCAAAGCCTTTTCCTAAGTTTTTGCTAGCAATAAAAACGACACCATTTTCACTAAAGCCGTTTCTCAACGTTTTGGGCTCAAAATACAAAAACCGCGTGGCGACTCCTCTTCCTTCCCGAAAAGCGAGGTCTCAGACACCAACCCTTCGCGAAAGACAGCCGCCTTTCGCCGCGCGCGAAATCCGGGTAATTTCAGGGGGCAACCTTGAAAATTTGATTTTGAAGGGGAGTGATCCATTAAATAAAGTTAGGTGGGCAATAAGGATGGGTAGTTGAAAGTAATAAAAGCAAAGGGGAGGTAGGTGTGATATTTGGTGTGGTGCAGAGTTGGTGTAACGACCCCATATTTCCATAATACATAATTATAATAATAAATCCCAAAACATAAACAATATCCATAACAAAGCTCCAACGGTAACCCTAAAGTATTACATCAATAATTGTCATTCAATAACCAACGGCTAGTACAACCCACTAGCTCTAAATAATACTTATTGTCTTCAAAATAAATATAGCTCATTAATTGCTAAGCCGCTATCCATGCGACCATTCCACTCCATTCATTTATTACCTGGGAGGTGAAAGAATAAGAAGGGGTGAGCGAATAATGCTCAGTAAGTTCATACGGGATCTCTTCTGGTTCTAGGAAGAGATGACCAGAACAAACAGAGTGCAAACGAATATTCAACGAAAGCATAACTTATATAATAAATGGTTCGGATACGGAAACAACAATGGAGAATACTTTTCAAGTAACAAATAGTGGCACTTCCACAAGAATAAATTAGATGAAGATTGTATACACATATGTCCGTCAATTTCCATTTACATGCCAAGTCCTTTTTCAGGGACAAAGCAAAACTAGCTATATACATTTATAGCAAATTCCATTCTAGCTATATACATTTATAGCAATTTCATACTAGCTATATACATTTATAGAAATTTCCATACCATCTATATACATTTATAGCAATTTCCATACTAGCTATATACATTTGTAGCAAATATTAGCTATATACATTTATAGCGAATACTAGCTATATACATTTATAGCAATTTCCATACCGGCTATATACATTTATAGCAAGATCCAACAATGTATTCGCAGGTACAAGAATACAATAACCAATTCAAATTAACATGGATACCCATTGAACAACACTTATCAAGGGTAAGATATTCCAAAGAAATGTTCATGTCAAATGAATACAATTAACTACCGGCCACTTGGTAGCATATACTTTATGAATTCAAGGAATCCTATCATAAAGGATTGAAAGCATTCAAACACTATCGAACGTAGTCCCTTACCTCGATTGATGCAATCTTCTAGCAAATATCACCGCACAAATCTACAATCATGCAACGCATATCTTAGGGCACAAGTAATGCACATTTACTTAACCCAAACTATTTTCCATAGTCTCGTTAACCTACGAGTTATCTTCTTTAACCCCTTTCTAAGTTTAACTCTTACCCTTTTTTAGGTTTCCCAAAATAACCCTAGTGTTTCTAGATGCTAAATCCTTGTTCAATCTCTCATCTTTAATTTACACACACTAAATACACCTTTCTCAGCACACACAACACACACAAACACACACACAAACTTACCCTAACCTACACCTACACGTCACACACACACTCTTGTTGCCACACACGACAGCAATACACACACATACACAGCAACACACATGCACACACAGAGCAGCAACACACACAGCAGCACCACACACACACACATGGTTCACACACACACACACGACACACACATGCACACTCACACGGCACACCCTCAAAACACACATAAAACCCTAATTTTCTTTCATAAACTCTTAGCATGCAATACCTTAGGTCATACCATTGATTACATACCCAAACTCTAACCATTATTCATCAATGTTAGGTTTTATACAATAATCCGATCAACGCAATATACTTAGATTAATCCTCCATTAATCAACAATATCAATAATGCAAACCTTAATAGTTAATCCCAACACAAGAGTTTCTAGGGTTTTCTAGGTGTTAAAATACCATAAGAGGGTTGAATATATTTACCTTGATTCGATCTTCCAAAGACACGAAGAAGACTTCTTCTTCTTCCCAAAATTTACGGCCGCCTCCTATCTTTTCCGGCCACTCCCTCTTGTTGTCTCAAAACCTAATGGTTCTTTTTAATTACCGCAAGTGCACGAGCTATAGTAATATAGCTAATGCAAGGGTCAATCCCACAAGGACAGGGTTTACTTTGGGATATTGTAAGTACCCAAATCAGGCTCATGCCTTCCAGTTAAAGTTTCCTGGCAGTTCCCCAAACTTTCATAAAGTTTAGGGGCAATTCGAAAACTTTTTCAAACTTTCCAAGGGAGGAAGGACCTGCTAGGAATTAGAATTTCAAACAGGACCTCGCTGGAAAGAAGCTTCCAAGCTGCCACCTTGCATGAATCTAGAAACATGCTGACACGGCGGTGGATAACGCCGGGCGGATTCATTTGCCAAGAGATCACGTCGGGCGGCTTCATTAGAAGCACACCAGCAGCCTATAAATAGAGGCCTCTTCTATTCATTTTAAGATACAATTTTAGGCACTGTTACTCTGTCAAAATATCCCCACGAATTTCAGTAACCAAAAATCACACAAAACTCTCCTCCCTCATACACTAATCCTACCTTAATCTATTTCTAAATAGATATTGCCTAGGAAAATCCCCTTGGGAGATAGAGAAAACCAATATTCATAATCTCTCCTTCCTTTACCCTTGATTTACTCCTATATTATCTTGTTCTATTTATTACTTGTCATTTATATTTATTATTGTCTTAAAGCTTTAATCTTTGCAATGTAATCATCATATTTCCCACTCCCCTTTCACAAAGGATTCATTGGAGATCCTATCCCTAGGATGAACAAGGTTCCACAAGTGGCTTGTTCTAGGGAAGATCTACCATATGATGATGTGATTTCCCTTTACTTTTATGTATAAAAATGCAATATTTATTCATATTATGTCATCCCCTTCCCTTGATCTAGCTTTCCAAGGATTGTCCACCTTATGAGGTCTTAAGGACATAGGAAAATCCATAAAGATCATCCCCTTTACATTATATCTTTAGTTTAATGATACTCATTGTATTATTCGTATTAAAAATGCAATATTTACTTTTAAGTCATTTCCCCCATGTCCCTAGAGATGGATCTTTCTCCCCGAGGGTTGTCTAAAAGCCTTCTAAGGTACAAAAAGACATAGGATGAGTATAAAGATCCAATCTTTACATTCCATTCCCCTAGTCCCTTGGTTCTTGGTGCATTCCATTGTGAGGATCGGTGTAAAGACTCCATCTTTACATCGTTTCCACCATAAAAATGCCACAATCTTTGTCCCTTTAGAAACCGATGGATCTTAGTCTCGAAATCTCCAATAATCACATGAGACGAACATAAAATGTCCCTACGAATCATCATAGTCTCAAAAAGTAGGGTCGATGGGCAAAGATTCATCCTTTTCTAAAGAGGCTCATTATTGGACTTAAAGACAAGCCCCTTTTGATCACATGTGACTAAATCCCCAAGGAATGTTAGGTTAAAACATATCAAGGCTCCTACGCCTATCATGGTTGATTAGTCTAATGGGAGGGTAGATAAGTCCCGTAATGATGATCACAAGTCCAAAGTGAGCACGGGATCAATATCCCGAAAACATCAAATTCAAGGTATCCCGAGCTAAAACCTTTTTACATGGTTTTTATGTCCGACAGATAAACTTGGTACATCCCTTTCTCTTTTCAAATCACGCATGCACACAAGCACACAAACAAGCAAAAACTTTGGATCTAGGAAGACTTGCTTTTGCAAGGCTCCTTGGGTGAACGCCAAACGTTCTTCCCAAGGAGTAACTTAACCTCCGGACTCTTATCCTTTTTTCAAAGTTTTGAGGAAATCAAAATGGAGTAGCGACTCCGTTTTTTCATAAAACTGGTGTCTTCAAACTGAGGTGAACGACGACCCTTTTTCCGTAAAAAAGAAAACGGTTTTTCCGGGGCCACATTCACAGATATATTTGCTTTTACTAAGCAATAGAGATGAGATTGGGAAACATATAGTTTGAATTAAGAAAATGATAAAAACATACACAGAAAATACTTAGTTAAACTCTTAGTAAACGGAAGCATCTCGGGATTAGAAATCATATAGTCATTTATTCATCAATTATTCATGTCATCGAAATTATAAATGTTCATCAAAATCAAGGATGGTACATTAAGCGTACAATACTTTTCACGATCAAGCAAGTAGCGTTTGTATCCTTCACTAATTATGCCCTATCTCTTGATGACCCATAATTAGTAAGGATCCATTAATATTCAGAAATCAACGTACTTTCCATTCAAGGAACATCCCTAGGCCATTGAACTACTCTCATGATCAATGAACCCTAGTTTCTTTATATGGTTCCGTTAATCGAGATTCACAGCTACGTCCTTCTCTCGATTAACTAGAATCATACAAATTGGGCGTCTCCAAAATGTAAGTCATTTTGAGTTTAATATAAAGAGAATTGTTAAGATGAAGAGAAGATGACATGACTTGCAAAAGATGATGAATAAAGACGTTTTGAGTTTCCAACCCCAAGAATTATGGGGATTACTCACGATACATACTTAAAAACATAAATGCATAAATAGAGATAGAAATAAAAGAACTTATTAATTGTATGAAGACAAAGGCTGAGAATAACCTTGATATTTTATTGCTCCAATACTTCAAGTAAACTTCAAGAACACAAGTTGAATCTTTGAGAGATTTTTGAAGTAATAATTGCTAGAGAGTTTTTGCTATGTATAATATGGTAATTCTATCAAAATTCAGATATCCTAAACAGATACAAAAGTGCCTTTAAATAGGCAGCATAGGCTAAGGTTGCGATCCTTCAAAGAGCTGTCTTCAAAAGGTGCATTTTCAACCGGTAACAGTAAGTGCACGGTCGTGCGTTGTGACTTGCACGGCCGTGCAAGCCTTGGCGCTAAATTTCATTTTGAACTGGCCAGTCTGTATGGGCGGGCGCTCCAGGAATCGCTCCCGGGCGTGCACAGAATCATCCCAAACTCCCCATGGCAGCCAGTGTCGACCAATGCACTAGTCCGTGTCACACTTTTAAAATCGTGACTTTTTGGTTGGTTTTTGGTCTAGACCGTGTCATACAGCCTCATCATATACCCCCATAAAAGTCAAACCCGAGCCCATGCCAAAAGTCAAGATTCCTCGCACAAGCAAAGCCATGTCGAAATTTCGTTAGGGAAAATTGGCAAAATCTTGACCCCGGCATTGACTTTGACTTTGACTTGCACGGGGTATGTAAAAGTCAAACCCGAGCCCATGCTAGAGTCAAGATTTCTCGCGCAAGCGAAGCCATGCCGAAATTTCGTTAGGAAAAATTGGCAAAATCTTGACTTCGATATTGACTTTGACTTTGACTTGCACAAAGTATGCAACAACGCTCAATGTGACGCCGTGTCATTCGACTTTTAACGTCCGACCCATGCCTATTATTTTCCTTGGACAATGCCGCAGTCAAACGTCTATTGCGCAAGCGAGGCTCTGCCAAAATTTCGTTGAGGCTAAAAGAATTGACTTTCACGGCATTGCCATTGACTATAATCTGCATCGCTCGTGCGTTAAAAATTCCTATGATCCACTAGACCCTAGGACCGTTCTTCTCTCTCGATCGGTGGGATCCGCTTTCCCTATAGGACCCTCGCCTAGGGATGTCCACCCTGGGATGTCGAAATACAGGTACAAAATGAGGGGCTTATAGACGTAGTGATGGAGCCCACTGATCCAGGATCTAGAGTAGTTGCGAAAAAGAAGGGCAACATTTTCCAACCAAATAGAAATAATTAAAAGACACTGTTTTAAGTAAACTTGAAGATTCTTAATTGCATATTACTTGAGCCTTTAGCCTAAACACCTACCCCCAAGTCTAAACCTTGCTTATCCCTTTCCCACAGCGAGAAAGAAGTGGGTGAGAATACCGGGTCAGCGGCTTTTCAGTGCGGAAATTTTAGGCTCAGACAGTTGGTCAGAATCGTCAGTTTCGTCTACTCAGAGGTTCAGAATGGCAGATTTGACCGAAAATAGTGGTGGTAGGGGTAATCCGGTGACTAGATAGGAAGAGTTAGCCCTAGCATTGGAAAACAGTCGTAAATTCCATGAAGAGCAGCAAGCTATGCTCATCGATGCTCTCCGTCGTCATGGGTTTCAGATAGTAGTTGAAGCCAATGGTTCTTTGGTCATGGTGGAAGATGAGACTCCAGAAACAGTGATTTCAGCCCCTCCATCCTACAACCAATGCCCTCCTCCATCTACATATGATCCCTTACCAAGGACTACCCCCTTTCAGTCCTTCCCATTACCTCAAGCCATCAGGGCTCCATCGCCCTCAGCTCCTCAGATAAGACCCAACTTCGTTCACTACCAACAGAGAATGAATGCTACAGCCACCCCAGTCTCTCAGTCTCAGCATTATCCCATAGGATTCATTCCTCCCCCTCAGTACGGACCATCCCAGCTGATTCCAAAACTCCAGTACCAGTCTAATTATCCCTTTATCATCCTTCCCGAGCATCGATCCACAAAGAACCCCAATGAGGCTTTTGACCAGTTTGACCTTTCCAACTTTGTCAACGCCTACGAATTTGCCTCTCTCCCATACAGTGGCAGTGAAGAGTCGATCGGAAATGAGAACAGGAATGGGCTGATTTACAGTGACGATGACAGCTCGGTAGAGGGCATGAATGTAGAGCCAATGGGAATGAAACTCGAAGGACCGAATGGGTTAGAAAACCACAGGCCTGAGAATGAGGACGGTATTACCTCGAAATGCGACTGCTACTCTTGTAGGAACTTAGAGGAGAAAATAGACGCAAGTTCAGATGAGGAAGAGTATGAGTTCAGCATCTTAGAATTCAATAATCCTTACAGAGACCTGGTTGGTGAATGGAGAAAATTGATCGAAGGTTTAGCTGAGCAAGGGAATTGGGCTCCACCTATTGATCCAGAATCTGTAAGTGTCATTGAGACTGTGCCTCCGTCAGGAAGGGTGGATGCTATTGCAGTATTAAGGGTCACCCCTGAGCCACTATCCAAGAGAGAATGTATGGAAGCCTTAGAAAGGGTCTTAAAGTTTGAGGCGACCCCGGTCCCCTTCCTATCTTATGATAACAATGACATTTTCCTGGTAATCCCCACGCCAGAGGAAAAGCCCAGAACGCCCCTTATATGGCGTCAAGTATCCCGACCATCCTTTGCCACCATTGGTCATCAGAGTAAGGACGAAGGTTTCGAGGAAAGATACTGTAGTGAGACTGAGGAAGACACGATTGAGATGCCAGAAGGGACAGTAGAAGAATGGCTCGCTTGAAATCCAACTAGCCCAGAAAACCCTCCCAAAGGTAATGACCTGGAACCTATCAAAAGGTTCGATCCTGAAGAAACCCTTATTGATGATGGAGTCTCCCACTTCAGGAAGTGTTTGGCCGGTATCAAAGAAGCCGTCAAAAGATTGACTCCGAGGGAAAGGAGGGATATGCTTGACAGTGATGAGGAGTGTGACCCTACGTTGCTGAAGAAGCTGCTATGGCAAGATGATAAAGCCACTGGCAAACTTCCAAACCCCGGGAATGATAACTCCTGTTGTATGTTGACTCTGAAAATCCTGAATGAAACTGTCAAGGCCTTGAGTGAGGAAGAAGAAACTGAGATCAGTAAGTTACTAAGTCAATGGGGGACTCAGAATTCAGAAAGAGCCAGAAAGCCTGTAACCTGGGATCAGATTCGTGAAGCAGCCTATACCTCTGGTGATGCTGTGAACCAAATCAACCAGCAAGGTTGGTCGTATGCCAGCAAAAGCCCACCTCTAATCCCACCTTGAAAGAGCTGAAGGAATCTTCTAATGGGGCTAATGACTCGGGAAAGTCGAATGTCTATGTGATGACTCGGTTTGGGCATATGAATGTGGAACTACCTAAGGTCGACAAAAGAAATATTAGCTCCGAACCGAAGGCAGACAAGAGGAGAGGCCTTATAAGCTGGAAGCAGAAAAGTTAGACTCTGAGAAGAAAGACCCGGTGCTGACTCAGCTGAAGTGCACCCAAGCTAATATCTCCCTTTGGTCCCTGTTAACCTCTTCCTATCCCCACAAATTGAAGTTAGAAGAAAGTTTGGCCAAGACCATGGTGCCCATATATGTCACCCCAGATGAGGTCGTCCAAATGATCGGGAACATTCACTATGGGAACATCATCACTTTTACTGGCCTGGATTTACCGAAATATGGGGCTAATCATATTGAGCCACTCTACACCACTTTCCAGTTAGAGGAACGCCGGTTACTAAGAGTGTTAGTCGATGGAGGGTCTGCAATGAACGTCTTGCCAGTGAAAATGATGGACTTGCTAGATTTGAAGCCCACAGACTTAAAGCCATCCAGTCAGACTATTAAGGCCTATAATTCCACTGCTCGGTCTGTTTTGGGGATTGCGACTTTAAAATTGTGGTTCGGAAAGAAGGTCATGGATGTTGACTTCCAAGTGATTGACATCCCCATTTCATTTAGCGCTTTGCTGGGACGACCCTGGATCCACCAGGCCTCTACCCTGCACCAGTGTGTCAAGTTCCAGTCCGATGATGGAACTATCACTACTATCTATGGAGACAGTGTTACTGTTGAAGGGACCAACACCAGAGGTATTCCGATACTGGAGATCAAACATGATGATGAAGGGATTACCTTAACCGGCTTCTCTGTGGCCACCTTTAAGGTGCAAGTGTGATGTGCGGACCTCACTACTACCTCCAACAAAATACCTCCTGCCATGCAAATGATGAGAAAGATGAGTTATCTTCCGGGGCTTGGACTGGGTAAAAGACTTCAGGGTCGACACACTGTCATCGACGCAAAAGAACAAACCACCCGACATGTTCTGGGCTACAAACCACATCCTCAGGATGACAGAAAAGCTAGGGGAACAAGTCAGGAAAAGCGAAATGAAGGGGTCCGTCTCCGTCCTTATAGCCTGTCTCTGGCCAAGTACTTCATAAAAGGTGAGACCCAGTATGATGAAAGTGATAGTCAGTAATCCGTGAGGAAAAGTCTTCTGGAAAACCTTGAAAAGGCCCATGGAAAGCCAGCCAATCCCATTAGGAGGATGTTTCTTGACTTGCCGAGTATTCCTGGGGCTACCACCACCGTTCAGAACAAGTATGTCTTCAAAGGAAACCCAGATCGCCTCAAGGAGCCAGCACTCTTCCCATCAGGGGTAATGGATTTCTCCACCTTCGAGCTAGCCCTCCCGAAGATCAGCCAGATAGAAGTTGATAGCAGTGAGGATAGTGAGCCACTCTTACAGAAGTTGTTTGATGAAGAAGCACATATTCCTGACTTGATCGACTTCAGCTCAGATAACGAGATAGTTGCGGTAATTGGAGATAGCAGTGAAGAACCTTTTCATCCCTGCACTCTAGTGACTAAGACAGAGATGCCTCTGAAGAACTGGGAGATATTTTCAGGACCGATAGCCAGTCGACAGCAAATGATCAGGGAGCTTGGATTGGTCCCCCGTCCCTCTAGGTCTAGTCTTGTCAAACACCCTGTCATCCATACTCTAGAGTCAGGAGTCTTTGAGTTTCAGTCCTCCGAGTCATATGATGGCCTCACGCCTGAAGATTATGAGTGTGTCGCCAATGTCATCTTTCCCTTTGCATTAAATTAAATGATGGATCTTTTCGAGTATCCCCTTATTGTCAACTTAACAAATGATAAATTAACTAATAATCTAACAACAGTTAATAATGATTCATTTGAACAAGATGCAAACACACTAAATGAACAATACATTAAAGAAATCTTTAAGCAGGTTACTGATAAAGAGGAAAACTGTGCCCAAGCTGCCGAGGAGATTTTGACTAGTGTTAACCTGGGTACTACCGAAGAACCTAAAGAGACACAGATCGGGAACTTCTTTCAAGGGGCCGAACGGGACAGACTGGTTGATCTGCTCAGAGAGTATGTGGATGTGTTCGCCTGGTCTTACAAGGACATGCCGGGGCTGGACAGTTCGATTGTAGAACACAGGATCCCTTTGACACCCGATGCCAAGCCGGTGAAACAGAAGCTAAGGAAAATCAAGCCAGAATGGTCTCTGCAGGTCAAGGAGGAAATTGAAAAGATGCTGCGGGTAGGATTCATCAGGGTTATTGAATACCCGACCTGGTTGTCGAATATCGTGACTGTGACTAAAGCAAACGGGAAGGTGCGCTGCTGTGTGGATTTCTGGGATTTAAACAAAGCCAGTCCCAAGGACGACTATCCATTGCCAAACATAGACATTTTGGTTGACGCCACGGCCAACTACGAAGTCAAGTCTTTCGTTGATGGTTTTGCTGGCTACAATCAGATCAAGATGGTAGAAGAGGACCAGGAAAAGACAGCTTTCACCATGCCATGGGGGACGTACTGTTATACGGTGATGCCTTTTGGGTTAAAAAACACAGGGGCTACGTATCAAAGGACAATAACTGCACTTTTTCATGACATGATCCACAAGGAAATTGAGGTCTATGTCGATGATATGATTATCCACTCTAAAGGCGCGTATGGACAACACTTCGTTGATCTGCGAAAGTTCTTTGAGCGGTTAAGAAAACATTCTATGAGACTGAACCCTGTAAAATGCACCTTCGGAGTGACAAAGGGAAAAGTGGTTGGGTATATGTTCAAAGAGCGAGGCATTGAAGCCGATCCCCAAAAGATCAAAGCCATAATGGACATGAGGCCACCCCGATCCCAGACCGATCAAAAGCTTTATGGGCAAGTTGCAGTACATCAGTCGTTTCGTCAATCAGCTGACTACCATGTGTGAGCCCATCTTCAAGCTTATGAAGAAAAATGTCGATACAGAATGGAATGAAGAATGCCAGGATGCCTTTGACCAAATCATGGCATACCTAGTAAATCCCCCAGTACTGTGCCCCCCTCATGGACAGAAACCTCTTCTGCTCTATCTCACTGTCACTGACACGGCAGTTGGGGCTATGCTGGCCCAGGAAAAGAAAGATTCTCGGGTAGAAAATGCCATTTACTTTGTGAGTCGGAAGCTGTAAGTGAAATTACCCGGGATCCGGCTCGCGCGCGGAGGGCCCCCGTGCATCTCGCAATAGTTCGTCGCTGTTCGGGAATGTTCGCCCGGATCCGAGAGGCAGCACAATCGCGCCCCGGCATCTGGCTTATTCCGTCTTAGCGTTTTGCGAGGTTGGAGGTGTCTCGCTGTGTTTTGCTTTGTAGAGTCGCCACGCCGTTTTTATTAAGCCCAAAACATTGAAAAAGGGCATCAGTTTAAAGATAAATTTTAAACTGTTTTTGTGTGATGAGATTTTGAGTTCGGAGGTCAGATGACTCCTCGGGAAGAGAATATTAGAATATTAGAGCTCACCCGAGTCGCCTCGTAAAAACGAGTCTTTCGGATACCCCTAATATCCTTTAAAAAGTTGTGTGTGTGTGTGTGTGCTTTTAAAAATGCATGCTGTATCGGATGTCTACATTGTATTGAAATGTATTGAAATAGAATAGGAAGGAAGCCTTACCAATGTTGGTTCGTGTCTGTCTTCCGCAGGGGAATAGTGTTTGAGGTCGGAGTAGCGTTCGGATTGCTTCGGGGATGCCGGTTGTCCGCGGACGAAGTTTCGGCGTGAGTTGAGGTTGTAGGCTGCGTTCGGGCGAGAGGTTCGCGTGCGTGGGGATCGTCGGGATCACTCGGGCAGAGGTTCGGCGTGCGTTGTAGTGGCGAAGTCACTCGGGCAGAGATTTCGGCGTGGTTTGGGATCGTCGGTTTGACTCGGAAAGAGCGGGACAGGTGGAAAGACCGACGAGGCCTCGGAGTACCACGAGGGGCCTCAGAGTACCTCGAGAGTGCCTCGGGGCAGCGCGGGAGCGTCTCGGGAGCGCTCGGAGAGGCTTCGGAGCACCTCGAGGGGGCTCGGAAGGCCTCGGAAGGATCCGAAGGGGCCGGGAATGCCTCGAAAGGTCTTAGAAGGGGAGCCAGAAGGCTTAGGGAGGAAGAGAGAAGTGGGAGGTGTGAAAAAATGAGGAGGGGAAGCCCTCTATTTATAGTAAAAATTTCGGAGCAAAGAGGTCCGTACGGACCTTCTTGGTTGTCCAGAATTTTGGTTTTCCTCGATTTGAGGGAATCTGCAATGATGGAGAATATTTGGGAATGATGATGTTCCCTGAGCAATAAGGTCCGTACGGACCATCTTGCATGCAAAGAGGTCCGTACGGACCAACTCTGCATGGAAACCATCATTTCTCCCGGGATTTGAGGGAATATTGTGGACTTTAAGGGGATTTAGTAATCATTGAAACAAAGAGGTCCGTACGGACCTTAATTGCTTTCGATTTCTTGAAAATTCCCAAAAGGTCCTTTTGTCCCTTTTTATCCCGGAAAGGCTCCTCCCTGGTTTGGTTGGGGGTTTGAGAGGGTTTTGAGAGGGTTTTGAGTGAGAGGGGGTCTACGAGGCTGCGTGGATGAGTGCTGCGGTGTTTCCGTGTGTTTGAAAGGGAGTGATCCAGTTGGGGTACTTACGAAGCCCCTCGACGACGTCACTTATGAAAGAAGTGGGGTCGCCAGATAAGATAAGGGTCCTAATGCTGGATCGCGTCTTTGGGAGAGGAAGTGACCGTGAGGGTCAAAGTGAGGACGTGGTGGTGTCCTTTTGGGTGACCGTTTAGGTCGATAAATTTGGACCACGTGATAGGATTCCTACGTATCCCTGGCGGGAATCAAGCACAGTCGTAGTTCGGGTGTGGGGTGAGTGTTACGTGAATGCGGGCGTGGTGGTGCCACGAGTGTTGTGTGACCGCCGAGGTCGGTGGTGAGGACGTGGTGGCGTCTGGGTGGCCGTATAGGTTGATGGTAGGGCGTGGTGGCGTCACGGTGGCCGTATAGGTCGGTGATAGAGGACGTGGTAGCGTCACAGGTAGCCGTATAGGTCGGTGATAAGGAAGCGTGGTAGCGTCACAGGGGGTGGCCGTATAGGTCGGTGATAAGAGCGTGAGTGGCGTCTGGTGACCGTATAGGTCGGTGATAAGGACGTGGTGGCGTCTGGGTGGCCGTATAGGTCGGTGATAAGGACGTGGTGGCGTCTGGGTGGCCGTATAGGTCGGTGATAAGGAGCGTGGTGGCGTCTGGGTGGCCGTATAGGTCGGTGATAAGGGCGTGGTGGCGTCTGGGTGGCCGTATAGGTCGGTGATAAGGGCGTGGTGGCGTCTGGGTGGCCGTATAGGTCGGTGATAAGGACGTGGTGGCGTCCTGGGTGACCGTATAGGTCGGTGATAAGGACGTGGTGGCGTCCTGGGTGACCGTATAGGTCGGTGATAAGGACGTGGTGGCGTCCGGGGTGACCGTATAGGTCGGGAGTATGAACCTAAGTTGTGATCTAGTTCAGGAGTATGAACCTAAATTGGGATTTAGTTTCAGGAGTATGAACCTAAATTGGGACCTAGTTCAGGAGTATGACCTAAGTTGGGACCTAGTTCAGGAGTATGACCTAAGTTGGGATTTAGTTCAGGAGTATGACCTAAGTTGGGATTTAGTTTCAGGAGTATGAACCTAAATTGGGACCTAGTTCAGGAGTATGACCTAAGTTGGGATTTAGTTTCAGTATGAACCTAAGTGAAGAACTGCTCGGCTTACTTGCTATAGGCCGGTGCTTGCTGGTGGCTTGAAGTGAGCGAGAGACGGGCTTACGTCGGGCTACTTAGGTGCGGCTGCCGTTGAAGTGAAGCGAGGATGATGGCCGATGATTGCATCACCATTTGGCGTTTTGGAGCGCTTCGTGCCTTGGGACTTGTACTCGGAGGTGTTGGCTCCTTCGCGTGCTTGTTTTGCCGGTGAGTGGGCAAGGATGGTGGTCGGTGCTGGGGATATGCAGTCTTGCATGACTTCCCCTTGACTTGTTGGGAGGAGCTCGGGCTTACTTTGATGGCCGGTGCTTGCGTTGCGTTGAGGTGGGCGAGATTCGGGCTTACATCCGACCTGCCTAGGTGCTTGAATTCTTTGAGGATGCATGACCTTGTAGGGGCCCTTTTACGTAGGGAAGATGACTTCGGACCTCCGGTGGTTGAGTTGTCGTTGAGCATTTGGAGCGTCTTGCGCCTTGATATTCGTCTTTGGGAGGTATTGGCTCCTTCTTGAATTGCCGTTGAGCGGGCATTGGTTGAATTGCCGTTGGAGTGGCGAGATTCGGGCTTACGTTTGATGGCCGTGGTTGATTTGCCGTTGAAGTGGGCGAGGTCCGGTCTTACGCTTGACGGCCGGTGGTTGATTTGCCGTTGAAGTGGGCGAGTCCGGTCTTACGCTTGACGGCCGGTGGTTGATTTGCCGTTGAAGTGGGCGAGGTCCGGTCTTACGCTTGACGCCGGTGGTTGATTTGCCGTTGAAGTGGGCGAGGTCCGGTCTTACGCTTGACGGCCGGTGGTTGATTTTCCGTTGAAGTGGGCGAGTCCGGTCTTACGCTTGACGGCCGGTGGTTGATTTGCCGTTGAAGTGGGCGAGGTCCGGTCTTACGCTTGACGGCCGGTGGTTGATTTGCCGTTGAAGTGGCGAGGTCCGGTCTTGCACGCTTGACGGCGGGGATTGATTTGAAGGGTTAGGGACCATTACGCACTTGGATTTCTTTGGAAAAGGCCTTAGGACGGCCCGGGGGCAAAGATTATAAGGGCGAGGAAAGTAATTTGGCCACCACTTTGCAAAGAGGTCCGTGCGGACCAACACAGTTGCAAGAGGTCCGTACGGACCACCTTGGTTTTACGGTTCCCAGGTTTGACCGGGCTTTAAATACCGAGGCCCTTCCCATTCCTTCTTCCCCATTTTCCGGTTCGTGAACCGGGCGAGAGAGAGAGAGAAAAATTCCTCCATTGTTAACCAAAATCAAAAATTCTTGCTTGAATTTCTTGCCATGGTGAAGGATCTCGAAGGAGTCGTCGTCGGCCTTGATCGGGAAGTGGTTGAGCAGCGGATGGAGCTTCAAAGGAATTGGACTTCGTTCGTTCCATCTTCGAAGAACCCGGATGTTTTGTATCCGAATCCGGAGGTGCATAATCGTCGCTCCATGAACGTTGGGGAGGTAAGAAATCTGTTCCGTTTTGATTCCCTGCTCGAATTTTTGAATGCTAGAACTAGGTTTTAGTTTTTTCGCATTTTTGAATTTTTTGTTATTATTTTATGCCTTTTGTGAAATTCTTGATGAATTGTTGAAAATGGACATGTAAAAATTGTGGGTATGTGTATTTTGTGCAGAAATGTGTAGATTAGCTCTTATTTGTGAAAATAAAGTGCCTATCTAGTGAATTGCATGCTTTGGTGTTTTGTACCGTATGCTATTTATGTATGTACATTATGAGAAAATTATCGTGTAGTGATAATTTTTGTGCAAAAAATGTGACATGTGCCGTGTTTTGTGACGGGTTATATGTGAAAGTGTGTGCCGTGTTGGGACGGATTTTCTTTTGAGAATGTGCTATATAGTGTGTGCCGTGTTTTTGGGTGACGGACTTTGTGGGGAAAATATGTGAAAATTATGTGCGTTGTGTGCCGTGTTTTGTGACGGGTTACATGAAAAATTATAATGTATGTGAAAATTAGGTGCATTGTGTGCCGTGTTTTGTGACGGGTTACATGAAAAATTATAATGTATGTGAAAATTAGGTGCAATATGTGCCGTGTTTTGTGACGGGTTATATGTGCCTTTATATTAGAAATCGTGATTGACGTACCTTTCTTTGTGTTTACCCTGCAGGGATGCTTTGGAGCTTTACGGCTGGGAAGGCCAAGAGGATGAAGACTTCGGGGATCGCTCGAGAAATGTTGTGGAGCTATGGCGGCGGATGCTGATATCTCCAGTGGGCGGTAGAGGCCAGAGTCCCCGGAGGAGCTGGTTTATGCTTACGGCCTAGGTGTGTTCGTTGAGAACACAGGTGGAGGTGTCGACACGAGGAAGAACAAGAGTGTCTTCTGGGCCTTTACGAGTCTTGGTGGGATACCACCCACACCTTCCACACAGTAGGGCGAGGTGACCGGTGACGCCCACCTGATTTTCTTTGCTATTACCGGGCTCTCCTTGAAAGGGGGCTGTGAGGTGGAGAGACATGATCTACGATGCGGTGTTGACCGAGCTGCTGGGCTTTGAGCCTCGTCCTCGCGAGGGGCACAGGGATCTTTGTACGGCGACGTGGAGATGAGGATCACGGCCGTGTGGGGCCTACATCGGGGTGCAGGCCGGGTGGCGGAAGCGGTTAGCGCGCTCCTTCTTGTGGTATGCAACCGTCCAGAGACTTTGTTCTCGAACCACGCGACCGCGGCTCCCTTTGCTCTGTTGGAAACTTGGCCCAGTCTGGATAGGTGCGACATTGCTTGGGGGCGAGGCGAGCTTGGGCGAGCTCTACTTCTCCTTGGACCGGTTTAGCGGGGTGGCAGTCGTTGGCATGCTTTGACTTTGCTTTGGAGGTATGAGTTTTATTCTTTGTTTTCTTGATTTAGCGATGCTGTCATTTCTCCATTGTCTTTTACTGCGAGCCTTCTCTGTTTTTTTTTTTTTTTGTCACGGGTGTGGTTTATGAGGTTTTCGGTGCTTCCCGTAAGGTAGGATAGGGATCTGAAGAGTACATTCTTTGCGTACCCAGCTATCTTTGGGATGGGCTCGTACGGCGAGGAAGGAGGACCTTAGGCCAGAGGAAGCTCACACATCCCTTCTGAGGATGTGCGGGGAGCGTTTGGAAGCGGGATAGCCGTGAGGGTTCGTTACTGTTCCGTGGGCTCGGTATGAGGGGGATGAGTTCGAGGGCTCCCGAGGTGACGGCCGGCGGAAGATCTTTGCGAGAGCTTGACTGTGACGCCATGTACACAGGGAAGCGAAGTCTTCAGCGGCATGGCCCCGGTGTGCTTCCGTGGCTCAGGGACCCTCCCTTTGGGATGCTTGACTCCGGGATATGGATGTCTTTGGACTTGAGAAGTACCTTGGCGGTGTTAGTGCCGAGGAGTTCATCTTGTACGGCGAGAAGTACGCGGGGCCTTCGTGAGGAGGAAGGCGAGGACGCCCAGAATGCGCGCGCGGGAGAGAGGGCGCCCGCGAGCTCCTCGGAGGTTCCGATGCGGGACCGGATTTTACGTACGTCCGTGGGGGCGGATCGAGAGGAAATGTCTGCAGCCACCCGTTCCGGGCTTGAGCTCCTGCTTGCCTACAGTGGACCCCAGACAGATCGGTGAAGTGTGTTGACTCTTTTCCATCTTGGCATCTTTTCTGCGTTTTCTCTTTTTGTTGTTGAGTATAAGCTGTATTTGATGAGCGTTTCCTTGGCTTCTTGTTGGTGCGAGGTCCCAGGAGAGCCTACGACATGCGACTCGCCGTTACGTGGCGTGCGCTCCTTTGCTAAGAAGATGGCGTCGAAGGTGTCTGTCGGTCTTCGCGCCGTGTGCGGCGTACGAGCCTATGCCTTGAGGCATTCAGTGGGCGTTCCTCCGCCTAGAGCCGGCCGGAGCCGCGGCGGGAGGGGCCTTTGAGGCGCGCATAGCATGGATGCGGGACTTCTTCGGGAGGCTGCGGGGCCTTCGAGGAGCAGCCCTTTTATCGATTCGTACCTCCGCACTTACGGCGCACGGGGTGAGGGTTCCTCGAGGCCTTCTTTCTTTGATCCTTTCGCGGATTTGATCCTTAGTACTTCTCGTGGGAGCCTCGGGCGGGTGCTCGGTATTAGAAGCGATGAGGATGTGACAGAGGCGAGTTATTTGCAGGATGCCCGACTTTTCTTTGGAGGATCTTGGCGAGGAGGATGATGATGAGATTACGAGTAGTATTCATTTGCTTTCCCTCTTTTCATATCCCTCTCTCTTTTTTTTTTTTTGTTTAGCAACGAGACATTTTGTACTGTAATAAAACACATGTATTTGCATGGCAAACGGTATTTTATTTTAAGATGTAATGTCATTTATTTTTGTGATTCAGGAATTGTCCTAGAAATTGTTGCTATTATTATTTTTTATTTTGTACATGCCACGTGGTGAGAGTGCGTTTGTGGGTAGTGTTGGTTTGCAAATAGCTTTGGCAGTGTTTGGGCCCATTTGGAGCAAGGTTTCTTGAGGAGTGGTTTTATGCTTGTTTTAATTTTGAAATGGGTCTTTGTTTGCAAGGAGATCCGTACGGACATACTTAGCATGCAAAAGAGGTCGACGTACGGACCAACCTTGCTTTGGGAAGGACATAAATGCTTTCAGTGCACGAGTTCTTCCTCATTTCCCCATTTGCGGCCATTTTCGAGCTTTCTTCCCCATTTTCTCTAGGAACCTCCCATTTTTGCCATGGATTCTTCGTATGTCCCTAGAATTTTGCCGAGGCTTTCGCAGAGGCAAGCACACTTCCTTGGCGGTTGAAAACGTGGATGCGGCGCCGTATGAGGCATCGAGACGGGTTTTCGAGTAAGGTTTCGTCTTTGCTTTCGGTTTGGTCTTTTAAGGAGTTGGTTCTGATTGGGATTTGTTGCGGGCTGCCGCATGAAGTTAAGGATGTTAGGAGGCACGTGTCTTGTTTCTCCTACAATGAAATGGTGCCCACTTTTGAAAGATTTTCGGAGCTTTGATTGGAGGGCCGGAGGTGGAGGCCATCTCGCTTCCTTTGGTTGGTGGTCTTCTGCGGTGAGCGTGAAGCTTGCGAGACTTTCTTCGTACTTCGTTGGAAGAAGTGCGGGGCATGATCCTTGATTCGGGTCATATTGACATTTACATTTGCTTAGGAGCGGTTCATGGTTGATGATAGAGAGTGGCGTCTCTTGGGATGTATTTGCCTTGTGTACGATGGCGGACGCTCTTTACAGTCGGCTCCCTTGGCATTTGTGATGGCGCTTTGCTAGATGTGGTAGAGCCATGCGAGGCTGGAGAGGATATTGTCCCGTTGGTGTTTGGGGAGACTGCTTCGTGGTATCGGCCGTCGCGGCGGGATCGTTTTATGAGAGGGAAGCCCCGCTTTGCTCACCTTGTGGGCTGCGAGAGAGACTCCGAGGCCATGCCGAGCTCAGGCGTCGTTTAGCTTCGTGGTCATTTGCTCGGCGACCTCTTGTGTTGGATATGGATCGGTCACTTTGGGAGAGATGGATGGCACGGCTTGGTACGCATCGAGATCCGTGGTGGGTTCCCAGCCTTGGAGGATTGAGACCGGGGAGGATCTTGCGGGAAGGGTCTACGTTGTCGAGTTCCGGGTTTGTCTTGGTCACTCCTTCTATATTCCGTCGCTTGTTTCCGGCGGTTTGGGATGAAGCGGGAGCCTTTGTTGAGGTGGGATGACCTTGCTCTTGCGGAGGTAGTTCCTCTTTGCTATAGCGGCTTAGTGCCTTCTTGTATTTTACGAGGGTATGGAAGTATTCCGCTTTCCCTCTGTGGTACTCCTTAGACGTCGGGAGAGTGTCGTGTTGACGACTCGGTATCGGCACTTTGGTATGAGCGGCGTGTTGGGCGATCCCAGTGGTCTTGGAAACGGGCGTGTAGCGATTACAGGACCCGGTTGCCGTAGTAGCTATTGCACTTAGGAGTGCGAAGCTTTGGTCGACCACTTTGGATGTGACGGGGAGACGCTTTGTTTGACTACGAGACTAGAGTTGGCCGGCCGACGGGGAGAGGTCCTCTTTTACGGGACTCGCGGGGAGGAGATCCGAGCCGAAGCACGGGCGAATGAAGCCACGAGAGCTGCTTGGATTATTTGACTCTACGGGGAGGACCCCCGGATCTCGGAGCGAGAGACGCAGAAGTTGGTTCACGTGGAGCGAAAGAAGACTCGCCGGGGACGAGGGAAGAAAGGAAAGAATGGCGAGGGACAAGCGCGAGATGGCGCGGAATGACCTCCTAGGTATCCATTCATTGCATTGCAAACACATTATTAGTTAAATGTATTAAAGTTTGTCTTTTAGCATGTTGTGAACTTGAGAGTAGACCGTGCTTGAACTCATCAAGAAATGTTGTAACCGTTAGTGATTTGTGATTTACTTTTAAAGCTTTGTCGAGACGCAAGAATCTCTTGTTTGCCTTTAGCTTACATTTGTGCACTTTGTCGGTGTCCCATCTTTGGACTTTTACATTTGCATTTGCGGATTTTGACGATGCAGGCCACAGCGGCAATCCCCTTTCTTTGAGGCTTTGTGCTTGGTGAGAGGTTGAATGCTCCCTTGACAAGTCGTTTTGACGGTCTTTTCGTAGCTTCCTTGCCGCTTGTTGGCGTCGGGCTCTTGACCTCAATTTCGCGGCTTACGCTTGAGCTTCTTTTTTTTTTTTTGTTTTTTTTGTGAGCCCTTGCTCGAGCTCTCTTTTTGTTTTTTTTTTTTTTTTTGAAGCGCGTGAGGCGAAGACAAGCCCAGCTTGGAAGTAGACATGAGTCGGTCGTTTGATCTTTGAGTGACCCTCGGATGTCCTTTGATGTTGCCGCCGTCGTTTGACTTGGTCAAGGTGGCTCTTGGGGCGTGTTCTTGAAAAGTGCGGAGCTTGATGGAGGTCTTGATTGACATTCAAACTTTTGACTTTTTGTGTATTTTTAGACCGGACCAATTAAGGTTGCCTACGTTCCCCGGACTAGAGGGCTCGGAGTGCGTGGTTCGACACTACATGGAGTGCCAAGAGATGCCACGAGTTGTTCTTCTTGGGCGAAGTATCTGCGAAGTTTGCTTAGTTGGCCCGGATTCATGAAGGGATTGCCGTCTAGGTCTGTTGGCTTAATGGCGCCTCCGGAGAAGATCTTTTGAACCACGAAAGGGCCGATCCATGTGGGTTCCCATTTTCCCAGTGGGTTGGTTCGAGTGGGAGGCTTTTCTTTGAGTACGAGTCACCTTCCACGATGTCTCGGGATTTGACTTTCTTGTCGAAAGCTCTAGCCATCCTTTGCTTTGATAGGCTCGGACGTGTTCCATGGCCTTTAGTCGTCAGCTCGTCTAGCGAGCCAATTCGTCATGTCGGCTTCGGAGCCATTCGACTTCGTTGATGTCATTTTCAGCGGCACTCGGAGTGAGGAATTTCCGGCTCGATGGGAAGGGCTTCCCGTCCGTATGTCGGGGCAAATGGGGTTTCTCCCGTGGGCATTCTGGCCCGATGTGCGGTAGCCCCAAAGTGCAAGGTGCGGCTTCTCGGGCCAATCTCGTCCTCGGGTGGTCATTTTCGGATGATCCGTTCGAGGGTTTTGTTTCTTTGCTTCCACGGCGCCGTTTGTTTGTGGCCGGTAGGGAGAAGATTTGTGGCGTGTGATCTTGAATTCAGCCGGCGATGCAGCCGAATTCCCGCTTCGAAGTGTGAGCCGTTGTCGATATGACCTCATTTGGGATGCCGTATCGGCATATGATGTTTTCCTTGAGGAAATGTGCGACCTTCTTGGAGGTGAGTACCTTGTAGGACTTGGCCCGACCCGTTTGGTGAAGTAGTCGATGGCTACTAAGATGAACTTCGTGACCGTTCTTTGCTGGCGGAGCGATTTTCCCGATGGACGTCAATTCCCAGTGGCGAAGGGCCAAGGTGTAGTCATGCGGTAGAGATCGTGGGGCGGCGGATGATTGAGGTTGGAGAACCGTTGGCACTTGTCGCGGCCCGGGGACAAAGTGGATGCAATGCGCCTCCATGGAGATCCGGTAGTAGCCCATCACGAGAATGATTTGCATCGGGGCTCACGGCGTTCATGTGGGGACCGCAAGCCCCATTGTGGACTTCGTTCATGAACTTGCTTGCTTGCTTCTTCTTAGGCGACGCGGCGTAGGAGTGGCCCGTAGTAGCGTTTCTTGTATAACATGTCCCCGAGGATGACGAAGTGAGAGGCAAGGCGTTTTAGGGCCATCGATGCTCTTGGTTTTGAAGCCCCTTACGTGTGTTGACCTTCCTTGTTCATGAAGGTCGCACAACCGAGGGAAATTTGACAGTTGGCTTGAGGTATTGGAATCACAAATCTTCTCTCCCTACCGGCGTCACAAACAAACGGCGTCTCTTTGGCTCTTGAAAGCAAACAAAACCCTCGAACGGATCATCCGAAAAATGACCACCCGAGGACGAGATTGGCCCGAGAAGCTGCACCTTGCACTTTAGGGCTACCGCACATCAGTCAGAACAGCCACGGGAGAAACCCCATTTGCCCTGACATACGGGATGGAAGCAGTCCTTCCCATCGAGCTAGAAATTCCCTCACTCCGAGTGCTGCTGGAAAATGACATCAACGAAGTCGAATGGCTCCGAAGCCGACATGACGAATTGGCTCTGCTAGACGAGCGACGACTAAAGGCCATGGAACACGTCCGAGCCTATCAAAGCAGGATGGCTAGAGCTTTCGACAAGAAAGTCAAATCCCGAGACATCAGGGAAGGTGACCTTGTACTCAAAGAAAAGCCTCCCACTCGAACCAACCCACTGGGAAAATGGGAACCCACATGGATCGGCCCTTTCGTGGTTCAAAAGATCTTCTCCGGAGGCGCCATGAAGCTAACAGACCTAGACGGCAATCCCTTCATGAATCCAGTCAACGGAAGCAAACTTCGCAGATACTTCGCCTGAAGAAGAACAACTGTGCATCTCTTGGCACTCCATGTAGTGTCGAACTACGCAGACCTGAGCCCTCTAGTCCGGGGGAACGTAGGCAACCTTAATTGGTCCGGTCTAAAAATACACAAAAAAAGTCAAAAGTTTGAATGTCAATCAAGACCTCCATCAAGCTCCGCACTTTTCAAGAACACGCCCCAGCAGTCACCTTGACCAAGTCAAACGACGGCGGCAACATCAAAGGACATCCGAGGGTCACTCAGCATCAAACGACTGACTCATGTCTGCTTCCAAGCCAGGGGCTTGTCTTCGCCCTCACGCGCTTCAATAAAAAAAAAGAAAGAGAGCTCGAGCAAGGGCTCACAAAAAAAAACAAAAATAATAAAAAAAAAAGAAGCTCAAACAGAAGCTGCGAAATTGAGGTCAAGAGCCCGACGCCAACAAGCGGCAAGGAAGCTACGAAAAAGACCGTCAGAACGACTTGTCAGGGGAGCATTCAACCTCTCAGCCAAGCACAAAGCCTCAGCAAAGGGGATTGCCGTCAGGGCCCAGACTGCTTCAGTCCGCAAATGCAACAGAAAAGTCCAAAGATGGACACCGACAAAGTGCACAACAGAAGCAAAGGCAAACAAAAGATCTTGCGTCTCGACAAAGCTTTAAAAGTAAATCACAAATCACTAACGGTTACAACATTTCTTGATGAGTTCAAGCACGGTCTACTCTCAAGTTCACAACATGCTA